>JAFIDM010104666.1:0-20561 GCA_023159025.1 Thereuonema tuberculata | reverse complement strand
AGTAATTCAACAGTTGTGGCACTGTTAATTTAAACCCCATCAGTCATCGGATGGGAAAAAAATCGGCTTTTAATAGTCCTGAGTCCAAAAATCACATAAAAAGCAAGAATGAAATCAGTTTTTCATTGCCCTGTGACCGAAAACCACATAAAAAACAACAATGAAAAAAGTTGTTAATGATTTCATTAACTTTCCAAAGACATGTTCAATATGCTGTCAACCGTTTTCTGCCACAACCGAGAAATAGCATATTCCACAACAGATCGGAGTGTCTAAAGGGTCTTGTTCTGAATATGTTGCACAATGTATGCCTTCAATTCAGCTAAGTTTGCAATTGGACCACTAAAGACAACATTTTTCAGATAACGCTTCAGCGAGAGACCACAGGAATTAAGATAAGGTGATGTTGACGGCCAGTCTGTTGGAAAATGACGGCTGATAATTCTATCATTTCCGAAATGTCTATTGAGCAGCTGCTTAACTGGCTTTGTAATGTGCGGAGGAACGCCATCTTGCATAAAAATGATGCTATCCACACATGCAAGCTGGATAGTGTTGGATTTATCCTTTCTTGAGATAGTCATGGCGATAGTTGAACTTTTATTCTAATGACTCTGTATATTCAAAATTTTAATTCTGATAGGTGAACTCAATAGCCATTTTCCTCCTCCCCCCTTAAAAAATCGCAAATGGCAGAATGTTCAACGCTGAGAATAGAACATAACTAAGATTCACACTCACACAGGATATATTTTGATAGAGTCTACGAAAAATCCGTGTTTCCTACAGAAATGATGTTAACATTATAGAGATACTTTATCAAACGACAGTTAAGAGTATTCTAACGGAACTAAAAGTTTAGAAAGTTCCTCTCTAATAAAAAGATTGGATCAGATAAACAGTCCTTATAGTTTTCGTGGGAAGGGGGCGGGGAGGATATTGTAAAAAGTCCATTCAGATGTAGGCCTTAAGAAGATACAGACACGTCAGTGCTTTAATGAAGGCTTTCTTCTCGTTCCTTCTATTTTTTGGTTGGGGGGGGGGAACTTCCGCCCCCACAGCCCCTTCCCCCCTGTAGTTGCGCCACTGGTCTCAGTGTCATTGTTTTTAAATAATCAGCAGTTAAACTTTAGAATCCGGTACCACCAATCAGCGTATTCTCAAGGATACATTGGTCATTATCCATTTTTTACTTCCGGTCCCGCGGAAGAGTACAATAGTCATGATTTTTTTTTTTTTTTTTTCTTTAAACACCAATCGTTCAATTTCGTTCTGTTAACACCACGTGTAAATGGATGCGAAAATGAATGGCCATAATTCATTCCCGAAAAGTTGAGTGCTCAATATTTAATTCAATAATTTTCAAATTGCTACTTAATTTTAAAATTTTCAAATTCATTTTCACATGAAGATCCATTGTCCACCATCTTGAAAAGCAATGTCAACACGGCTATCTTGTCGATATTCCGAAAAATAGGCCAGCATCCAGTAGTACCGTAATCTCAAGTTTAACGTGATCAGCTAGTGATGAACTATGTAATGAATAAATACACTTATGACAGCACACCCGTATTAGTTGATTATAATTATTAATTAGGAATTAAACCCGTATTAGTTTAACTGATTTATATTCAATGAATTCGTTGAGGATTTGTTTATAGATTCATGCATTTCATGATTTAAAAAAGAAGAAATGCAGTGTTTAAGGGAAAGTAGGTTTCCAGTTCTTCAAGAATTGATTTTCTAGTATTATTTTAGTTCTATTTAAAAGTCCCTTTTACAATGAAGTTCCTTACTAATCATGAGGTTTACAATTCTTACTTTTAAAATCTTATTTCAAATAAATACAATTTAGGAAAAACAATAATAACTTAAGAATATCTTCTAATTATCAGTCGTCGGAATTAGGCTGGAATCCTTTGATTCTCTCTGTGGACATCTAGGACGATGAAGTCTACGCCATCAATGTTCTGGAAGAAAATGAAAATGAAAATATGTTGTTAAAAGAATAGAACAATCAAGAGAAAGTTGACCGAACAATTAAGAAAACAGTTTCGTGTATTGAAGGTAACTCGGGTTAACAGTTTTAGAAACAATAGTTTGAAATTTCTAAAAGTTATATTCAGTAGGATATCTACTTTAAATTCATAAATTTGTCAGATGATGGATCTATAAGTAGACATCAAATAAACGCAGAGGAATCTTAGATGCTTTGACTTTTTTGGACCAAACACTCACTGACATTTATTGATACCAACGTTGTTAAAATTAATTGTTGCGTCAAACTGAAAATTAAATTTGAATCTTTACATGGTTGCCATCAGATACATTGAAAAAATGTCATAACTTGCAATAGCAACTGTTTCAGACTTTACTTTTGGAATGTTGATATGAAACACAATTAGCGCATTATTCGATAATTTTTTGGTTTAAGTAAATTACATTGCCATTTATAATACAGTAAAACCTCTCAAATCCGGCCTAATGTGACGCCCAGTAGGCCGGATTATTGAAAAACCGGAATGCCGAGAGTGTTCTTAAAATAAATCACTAGCTCAATTTTTGTGAAGACAAAATGCCAGGTTTAATTAATTTCATCCCATTTTTATAATTTTGCACTCAAATGTTTATTAAGAAAACACTATAAATATGGTTTTTCTGACACCAAGCTTTATTGATATTTGTTTTGCAGATCCCCCTGTATCCAATCTCCTTAACAGATTAAGTTTCTGTTCCGTAGTGACAAAGTTTTTCTTTCTTTTTTCACTCATAATGAAAACGCGCGGATAGGGGAAACAAATTAGGGAAACGAAGTTATTAAAAAAAAAATACTCAGGAGCAGGCCGGATTAACATGGGGGCCGGATTACCGAGGGCCCGATTTGAGAGGTTCTACTTTTCTTCTTCTCCCAAAGAGAGGATCAACATGTACCACAGCAAAAATGTAATAATAATTAATAATAAATGTGAAATCACTAATTAGTATGTATTTATTACATGTATTACAATAATTTGTATTATAAAGGACATTATCAAATCATTGATTAATAAGATATAGTAGGGGTTGGATGCTGCGGCCCTTCATCAGAACTTTTATACAAATATTCGCCCTCAGACTTTTGAGGTTGTGCACCACTGCTATAGGGAATAGCTGGTAATAAAAGAATCTGAATAATCAAATCAAGACAATTTGAATCTGACAGATACAACTGATGTCGGAGACATATTTTCTTTGTGAATTTTGGGAAGTAACAGATGATGATAATATTTTTCTTTCTTTTATTATCATAACTTGTGTAAGTTTCTCCATATACCTTCAAGTATACTACTGTAGTCATATCTATACCATACTCAGTCTACGACTTCAAGAATCTTTTTTAACTATATTGAACATAGGGTCATTCCATCCAAGTGGTCAAAAATAAAAAAAAATCCCGCCATCATGTTTCCAATTTTGTTCAAATTTTAGCTGTAGCACTGGTAAGGTGTTGAACTAAGTTTCCCAATATTTGAGATCCAAAGCTGCAATAGTTGTTTATCATGACCCCCCCCCCCTATCTGAAGGGTGGTCGGTCCATATTCGCTCAACATTGAACAAAATGCCACTTTTGAGATCTAATAAAATTGAAATTAAGTTATAAAAATGGCTAAAAAGTTGAGATCCTGTACAATTTTTCATGCTTATTCCAATAAAATTAATTTTAACATTATGGATGCAAAATTAAGTTCAACAAGTTGACTGAAAGTGTGCATAAAAATTTGTTGTGATTTATTGCAACAAATTCTGACCAATATTTAGACTCCAACAACTTCCAGGCAAAAAAAGATATGGACTTGAAATTTTGAACTAGCACTATTCTTGGATTTAACGCGTCACTGCCGAATTTGCAACTATCTAGCATCTATAGCCGCCCGGCAGGATCCTTGAAATTTGGCATTGTTGGCACGCATGGTGAAATTTACCAAAGTTTAAAGCCAATTATTAAAAAATAATCTACCTGAATCTGCTTGTGAATAATATTATCTAAAAGAGAAAACTTTGCTCTAGAAGACTGATGTATTTATGTAATAATATAGCAAATAACAATTAATTATAATTTACAATGTATCATCACATCATGACATAAAAAAAGATATAAAAATTAATATGGAGTTTGAAAAATTAAGATAATATTTTCTTTCAGATTTAATAAATTTTTAATTTCATTTTGAACTAATTTATAATACCTTGTATATTTTTTATAAAGATGGATTTCAGAACCACATGACCACGGTACCTGTACTCGTAGATTTCAAGGCTGCTTATGACCGTGTATGGAGAGCAAAACTAATCCACAAACTTATTATTAGTGGAGACATTGGAAATATGTTAAACTGGATAAACGTTTTTCTAGCTTAAAGAAAGGTTCGCGTACGATTTCAAGGTGCCATTTCCAGATATAGATTACAGCGAGAAGGATTACCACAGGGGGCTGTTATTAGTTGCACTTTATTTAACATCATGATTAATGATGTTTTGAAGACAATAAGATCCATCCCAGGAATAAACGCCTTATTATACGGAGACGATCTCATAATATGGGCAACAAGCAGTAATTGGAAGGGTCTTGAATCATGCTTGAACGAAGCACTATCTCAACTTGCCATCTGGGCTGATATTAATGCAATGATAATAAAAACGGAAAAAACTAATTACCAAATCTCCACCCTATCCACAAAAAAACACGGTGTTAAACTTTATTATCAGGGAAAGCAGCTTGAAGAGAAACAAATCTCCAAATATCTAGGAATTGCCTTAGAAAATAAGCTGTCATGGAATGCCCAAATCCAAGAAGCAGATAAAGATAAAGGATTAAAACGCTGCCGTATACTAACTGCAACTAAGTGGGGAGCAACACAAGAAGTATTAACATCATCGTACAAAAGCTATATGCTACCGGTCATGGAATATGGAGGAGAATTACTCACAACAGCTAGTAAAATACAACTTTCTAAACTAGATAAAGTGCAAAATAAAGCCTTAAGAATAATAACCGGAGGAACCAAATATACACCTATTAAAGCTCTGGAAATACAAACTGGAGTTGAACCTTTGGAAGCTAGACGAGAAAAAGCGACATTAAAAGCATTGGCAAGAATGAAGAGTACCCGCCCAGCTTTTTTGAAAACATATCGCCCAGTTAATAGCAGGCTAAAAACACAAAAAACTCCATTGGTTAAGACTGAAGATATCGCACGGAAATACAATTTACAATTCGGAGAATTGATGAACCCCCCCCCCCTTTCTATTCGAAAATCCTCTTTGGTCTACCGAGAGCAGAGTTACAGTTGGTACAGCACAACACACCTAAACCGCTCTCCCTAACAGAGGAATTAAGACAAGCAACATTGGAAACGATTCATACAAGGTACCCTGAACAAAAGCGGCTGCATTTCTACACTGATGGAACCTCCTATCCAGGATCAGGAGTAACGGGAGCAGGATACAGATGCAAGTTGTTTGAAGGTTATTTTGCTGTAGAAGCATCGTTAAGTAATTTTGACGGTGAAACTGCAGCAATTGAAAAAGTAACGGAAATACTAGCAGATACTAAAATACATAATAAAGCTGTTTTATTTGTAGACTCTAAGGCCGCCATTGAGGCTCTCGCCTGTAATCACATCACTGACTGTAACCTTACTGTTAGGTGTAGAGAAAAATTAAGTTTATTAAAAAGGCAAGGATGGACAATGGTGCTGCAATGGATACCAAGCCATGTGGATATACAAGGTAAGGACCGAGCAGATGTACTTGCTAAACCTGGAGCATCCCTTCCACAGCCAGAAGCAATATCATCAGTCAAGGCTAGAGTTAACTTAGCAGTGCATAGATTTACATAAATGGAACATAGAAGAGCTGCCGATGGAAAAAAATGGGATCAACTGATCACTTCTGGACCTATTAGTAGGAACCTCCCTCGCTCTACATCAGTGGCAGTCTTCCGCAGTATAACCGTCCATGATTACCTGGCGACTTACCTACATAATATATGCGTCCTTCCATCTGAAGTACATTACTCTGTGCGACCAACCCCCTATGAATATGGAACATCTGTAGAGCTGTAAAGAATTGGAGGAAATTCGAAACTCGACGATAGAGACTGGATTTTATGTTTTGTCTCATCTATACTGGTTAGCACGGTGCTTGATGGCAGAAATACCAAGAGCTGGCGTTGGCTAATCAATCAATCAATGTATAGAGGAAGGTGACCATATTTCGGATGAGGCCTTAATTTCGGATAGCGTGATAAATCGCATACCGGTTAGCAGATTGCGTTGGTGTCTACCATGAGCTGAAGCTCTGGCCATGATATGTAATCTGTCTTGTCGTCGTGAGCCTTCGATCTGCATTTACGCAACAATAAATAATTTAAAAATATTATAAAAAATGAATTATTAAAGATGTCAACTTCGAACACAGCTGGAGCGCAAGTGGTAAGTTCCAATAATTTGTTTGTAAAGTGTATAATGAAGTTGATAAAATATAGTTTAAGTGGCAAGTCGCATCGTTGTGTATGATTTTAAGGTTAGTTTCAAATGTTGATTCAAAAATATTTGTCATAACGTCCTAATTTCGGATAGTCAATGGTGCCTAATTTCGGATATCCGAAATTAGGCAGTATGAAAATAGGTTTTGTTTTGATTGGAATTTGTGTTTTTATTTGATATGAAAAAAATCAGTTTAGCGTTTTTCAATTTTTTTAAGGTCAAGAAACGTTGTCTGTGAGAACGAAGTGAAAAAACAAAAAGGAGGTAAAAAATGGTAAAGCAATTTTGGTCACTGGGTCTCCGTACAAAGTAGCCCTTGAAGAATCCTTAAAAAACTGCCCCACAAAAAAAGCCCAACTTAAAAGCTCTTTCAACGAATGCTAAGAAAAATGCGTCTAAAAGAACCGAAGAACCACAGCCATCGACATCTGGAACTAAACGAACAATTAGAAAAAGAATAACAAAGCCCACACAAAAAAAAAGGAAACCCAAAAGGAAAGCTGTTCTAGTTCCTCTGATGAAGAACTCATTTTGTCAGATGATCCTGACTATACAGCAGATGCCGATTGCATGGTGTGCCTAGGACTGTTTTCAGAAGACACACTTGGCGAAGACTGGGCTAGATGCAGTACATGTTTCAAGTGGAGGCTAAATTTATTTGCGCAGAATGTCTTGAATAAACATATTGATATTCATTACTTTTAATGTACAATGTCGTTAATTTTATTAGAATGTCATAAAGTCATTACTCAAATAAATAACTTACTGTATTTGCATTGTATGTTTCATTTAATTATATTATCATGATTATTATCCTGAAATTCGCTTGTATCCGAAATTAGGCACCCACAATATCCGAAATTAGGACCCCATTTGCTTCACAACAAAAACAGCAATGTTTTGCAAAAAAAATAATTAAACTATCTATTTTTTATAATGGATCTTTACCAGTTCGGGATCTAAAATTATGTTATTTATAGAAGAAAACAAAGTAAAATTCTTAACCAAAACTTCAATTCTTTAATTCTTTAAATAAAAGAATATATTAAAGAATATATTAAAGAATATATTTTAATTCTTTAAATTAAAAACAAAATGGTATCCGAAATATGGTCACCTTCCTCTATTATTTTATGATTAGTTATAAGATTTTATTAAAAGGGCTAATAATAAATTTTAATTTCTTCTATATAATTCACGATATTGCACACAAAAAAGTGCTCACTTAGCATCATTGTATAAGCAAATGCGAACAAACTTATCTAATTACTTAAAACTCAGTCTAACTAGTAGATAGCTATCCTAAATAAATCCTTCTCTATTTTTTTCTATTGTCATTAGTATACAGGGTGACAAACAATGATTAACTAAAAGAAATGAATAATAGCTGGTAAATCCATGAAAAGAGCATTTGTTTTTGAATTATTAACACGTATTTTAATGTCTAGTATTACCGCCATTCCCTGCACTTACGGCCATTAATCGACTCGAGTACTTTTGCAGAAGGTTTTGAAAAAGAGTTGTGTCATGACTCGTTAATCTTTTTAATCTAATTTCCAGTGAATAATGATGACTAATTGGTTGTTTGAACATTAGGGATTCTACTCGATCCTTTCTTATTGAACCAATATGTTCACACACATTGAGACTGGGAGAGTTAAGAAAGTTTTTCCGGCTTCTCTTTGCTTCACGATATATTATAGCTCGGATACTGTCAGTGAATTTTTTTTCTTTGATTTTTAATTTTATGAAAATGAAAAAAATAATTAAAGTTAAATTTAAAATAACCAAAATTAAATTACAATTTAATTTAAAGATAAAATAAATAATAAAATTAACCTTAAAATGTGAGAAAACCATTAAATTTTTACTTCGCAATAAAATTTATTCCGGCGGGTCTATTATTGCTATATAAAGCGGACACCCTGTATATAAAAGCAATACCTATCTTTTTAACTGAAAATCTGAAGAAAATATTAATCCTTTAATTACTATAACTCATTTCTTGATTTTTCAAAATACATTAATTTCTATGTAATGACTAATTTTAGTAACAAAAAACTTGAAAAATCACTTCTTAATATTATATATTCTTATAAGTAATCCAAATATAATTTTTTTTATCAGTAGATACTAAAATTTCAGGAGATATTTTTTTGGCTTAATTTATTACGCTAAAACAAGGGTGGACCAACTTGATTACTATAACGAGAATAGCAAGACATGAACAAACAGCTCAGGGAATCCTTACTGTCTTGCATGTACGTCTTTTATTTTGATGTTAATATTATTTCCGCACGTTAAATTTGTTGTTGTATATACTCTCAATGTAAATCTTCTGGTAAAAAATATAGAAACAAACTACATCTACAGATATTGGTAAATCATTGTGGTAAAGAGTACCGAAGGAATCACTTGTTAAGTTCTTATCTAATCACAGATTATCCACTAAAAAAGCCATCATTTTTTAAAGAGATTGACAGAGTATACGGGAATAAAAGAAAATGGAATAATAAAATCACATGACTAAAAAAAAGACTATTATTGAATGAATGCCCGGAAAATTTCATTACGTTCACTTTTAAGAATTTTTCAAAAAGAAAGATAAAATTGATAATTATCGTTCTTTTAATTTATAATTGTTTAATTAATTGTTAAAATTTATAATGGTTTTCTTCATCGATCATTCTATTATAATAGAATGATAGATGAAGAAAACAATTATAAATTTTAACATTACCTTTAAGATATAGGAATTACATTGAATGGAAGTATTAGAGAAGTGTGTAAAGAAAACGAAATAAGGATGATGTACTACAAAGATAACAAATTGTTTAGAAAAGGAAAGTTTGAAGAAGTGAAATTCTATAAAAAGGGAGTGGTTTATTTATTGAGGAGCAAAATTTATCAGGAGTTACATAGGGAGCACAGGTAGAGCCTTGAAAGAACGTATCCAAGAACACACGTGGGCACATAGAAATAAGTGAATGGGCAGACCATTGTCTCCGTTTGGGTCACGACCCAGATCCTCTAGTCGATGTTATTTATGAGATTCAAGACGAGTCAATTAGGTTAATTTTGGAATCATGTATTATTTGTGAATGCAAGAATAAGGCTAAATCATTGTTGGTTAATGAAATTTCGTTAGGAATCTTCAGGAAATATTAAAAATAAATTATAGATGTAATAAATTATTAAAGTTAGTGTAAGTCTAAAGAAACCAAGATAAAACAAGGAAGCAAAAGATCAACACCTGAATCAAATAGAAATTGCCTTTCCTATTCAATTATTAGGAGAGGAGTTGAATACGGCCGTTTCGTCCTTCTACGGACTCATCAGCCCAACCCTGCTCTTCCCGATAAAAAGAATCGGAAAGGCAAGATCCTATTGATGAGTGTCACCAAACCTGTAAGTGACCCCCAACAATGGAAAAACAAGAAAAATAAAATGTTTGATTCAGGTGCTGTTCTTTTGTTTCTTTGTCTTATCTTGGTTTTTTTAGTTGATTTCATAGCACGGTAAACTTTGGCTTATTTGCTTATTTTCTTAAATATGATTCTTTGAGCCTTCAGCTCAGTTCTTAAAGTCCTTTCATCCCTGCGAGTCATAGGAAAAGGATTTTGTTGACGACGAGAGGCACATTTTATTTTTCTTGCTTTTCCTTTGTTGGGAACCTAATAACGCATACGTTTGACGTTAATTTCAAAACCTATTTTTACAAACTCATTGTTTAGATAGACCGAACTTTTATAATAGGAAGGTTATTATTGATTTTCCCCTCAAAACATCTTTTCAAAAAACATACTCAATTAATAAATTATTAATGCAAATGTTAATAAGTTTCGTAATAATTAAGCCTAAAAACCAAAACAAATTTATAAACCAGAAAAGAAGTGTATGTGAGCACATGTCCTACTCCGAACGATTTCCGAAATACAGTTATTTGAATGTCAAGTATTTTGAATTTGATAACAACATTGTACAGGTGTTATCAAAAATAATGGACATTTAGTAAATATTCCATAATGAAAGTTATTGCCTGTCTGAAGGAACGTCAAAATATACTCAGACTATATATCTCGGACTCCCTGTCGGAATAGAATACATATTTCTAGAATGATCGATATTATGACCTTCTAGAAAATTCATTTCTCCGTATGGATGCCCTGCATATTACTCTAATTCTTTGATGAGAAAAACAGAAGTTATTAAGGTTAGAGAATCAAGGCTATTTCTTAATTTGACTACATCACGAGGTAAGGCTACCTTGCTTCCCTATAGGACTAAGTTATGGTCGGAGATCAGTGTGATGATTAGCAGCTTTAATCCTTGGAAACTGACAGAGGGCTGGGTAAACTCTAGGACTCTTCTTGAATCTAAATAACCAATGGGGATTGCAAAAAAACTAGTGATTGGAAAAAAATCTCAACCCAAGCATAAATTGATCCGAACTCCTTCAAGCAACTCACTTATTAGGTTATAATCTACTAAATGTAGATATTGATTTATTTATAGCATTTATGTATATGATGTTAGCCATTTTTTATTATTATAAAACATTTACACACATTAAAATTTAATTTTAATTTTGAAGTGAGAGTAAAATAAATTTGTAATATTAAAAAAATAAAGGATTTAAATGTTTTAAAATATTGAGAAAGAAATTATTAGATTTGATAATATGAGAAATTTAACATTTTTGGTTTTAACAGATTTTTAAATGTGAAATATTTGAATGTGAAAAATGTGAATATTTTATTGTTAAAACAGTCATTACATACTTATCTTCAGAGCGATGTAGATACAAAGTGATTCAATTTAAAGTATCTCTATGAGAAAGAACCAGTGGGTCAAACAACATTACACCAGGACTGTGTACATTCCAAATCAATGGGAAAAGATTTCTGCCGTAAAAAAAAATAGGTCAAAAAATGACCGACAGGGAGAAACATGGCGCTGCGAACTGCAACAGTAGTTCAATTTGCAGAGCTCTCACGTCGTACAGTGGAGCGAATACATCAAAAGTTGGCAGAAATTATTTTGATGATTTTTTGATAAGATAATGAAAAAAAAAACATATATGAATGATGATTCAGTTAAATTGAATACATTTTGTAACATTTTACCTTATTTATTCACTTTCCGAAGAATAATCAGACTCGTTATCTCTGACGACTGTGGTTTTAACCGAAACATAAAAAACTAATATCTGGTGGCAACAGCAGGTCTAAGACATCCTTTTCGAACATCGTCACCTTCTTGATGCCTTTCCTGGTACCTTTCTCATACTAGTGATTAGAGGGTCCGAAGATATAAAATGTAAATTTAATATATCTTTCACGAAATAATACTTTACTTTACTTCAAAAACTCATACCCGATATTTCGTCCTAATTTAACATTACGGACTTACTCATGGTTTTAAAAACAAATTAAAAGAAGAAAAATGATTCTAAATTGAACAAAATAAAATATTCAACAACTGAAAAACATCAAAACTGTGTAAACCAAACTCATACCTTTGTTAAAAAACAAATAAAGTTAAATAATAATAACATCAAACCTTTGTTAAAAAAAATAATGATAAATAATAATAATAACAATAAAAACGAAATAACTATGTACAATAAATTGAAATCGGAAAGATAATATTATAAATCTCTAATATCTTTTACTTCTATTACTATAATTCCTCTACTTTAATTTTACTATAACAATTTCACAATTTCTTTACTTTAATTTCACAATTTCTTTTATTCTTTTATTTTCCATTAATGATTTTCAAAAAATCCCTAACGATATCCCACTTACCTTTAGGGATTTATCTCTATTAAAACAATAACAACTATTTATCAAACAGGATTCCAATGTAAATCTTTTACTTTCGTCTTGAATATCAAATGCTATGTTCACAATGGGGTCCGGATTGTGTCCATATGTGAGACAGTAGTTTGAAGTAAAGTGAAGTATTATTTCTTGAGTAATTTGAAGTTATGATACAGGAGTATTTGAATTAATATATCTTTATTTGTTTTGCTGCGTGACATTTTATGTGAAAAACATTCACTGTATTTTTTAAACTCTTTGTTTCTCGCTCCTGTGCTTTTTCGCTCAGCTGTCCTATTGGTAAAAACGCATGTTGTTTTATTTGCGGACTGTGAATTAAAAATTTGTGCACGGTTGGGGGCATTGGTTACCACGAATACTGAAGTGCAGAAAGTTCTGCCGTCTCTAGGGCATATGGGCGGTACATATCCACATTTACTTCATGGCTACTAGAAATTGTTTGTAAAACAATTTTAAATCGTCTTATCACATCTGGGTCCATGCCTGTTATGCTAGCCTACAATTCTGGGGGTTGAAGAAACGCCTGGCTGTGTTCCCATCGTTGCTGCTTCCAAAGCCAGGTTTCGGTTCATCAACTGATAAGCCCATTTCAACTCTAAATATCTCCTGGATAGTTTTCTTTATATTTGCAACAATTTGTTCGTACTTGCCACTTTTTTAATAGTAGTTTATAAGCAAGATATAGTAAACATTCAAAAAATCTTATCCAGGCATGAAGGATCGCAATCGGAATTATTGGTAAATGTAGCTTCAATATACATAGCAAGGGCTTCGGTTCCTGTTAGTTGCCTCCTTTTTTGTGATGCTGTATCTTTTTGTAAGCAGTCCAATATTTACCGGCTCTTGCCGGTGATGTCGCAGTAACGTTTTTCACTACCTTGGATGCCTCTATTTGACCTGCAGGACGTAAACTCATTTGAGCTGCAAACGATTTTGTTCTATCAGAAGATCCATCAAAGCTTCTCTGAGGGCGACCAACTCTGACTTGAAATAACAGCATAGTTATGAAAATTTATTCAGGTTTCTAACCAATTTTTGTTTTAACCAGGAACCTTTCTTCTTTTATGTTAGCCTCTTGCCATCTCTTCTTAAAATCAGATACAAAAAAATGAAATTTTCTTGTGAACATCAGGAATTATTCTTTCGGACACTTTGTACATGTTTCGACAAATGTCTTAATGTTTAGCAATTGCTCTTCCAATTTAAGATGGCTCGTTTGTCTCATTTTATCAAATAAGACTCTTCTACTTAGAAATGTAAACGATAAATAGCGGTTGTAACTTAATGCTATCTAATACATGTAACGGAGATGTTTTTTGAAACCTTTTCTCCAGCAGAGAATGATCGTATAACGAGCTAAAGATAACTTTTATGGTGTACCTAATTTGTAGAAAAGAAAACAAAGGCGTATTGATAAAACGAATCTAAATATATTCTGTTTTAACTTCTTTTACATGAGAATAATTAAGACTGTTTCACTTGTATGTTTCTACGTCTTTCTGAGTTACCCATTTAAAGCCTTCCTAGACATTCTTCTCAAATGTGATAACTGGAAAAGTTTGTATGTGTTAACTCTATGCTCACTTGGATTATTTCCTTAAATCTTTATCTTCGTAAACATTACTAATGTCTATCTTTCTGTACGTCTTGAAGAAATCAGATGACAACTATGTTCATGTTTCAATGTTCCCGTCCGTGTGATAAAGTAGCAAAGGTCACTTACTGTATTCCGAAGTTCTATCGTCCTACGTCTAAACGTCCTACGTTGAACGACTTTCAATACCTGGTTGACGTTGTCTTCAGATTCGTTGCCTTTCGTCCAATGCGTGGCTAATTGATTTGATGAGACGCTTATCTTCACAGTCCGAGCAGAAAGAGGGCATAAACCTAAGATACCTCAAATGGTCTAAGATGCAAAGGCAGTCGTTGAGCAAACATATTAGAATGTTGTATGCATATGTGGCGCTGGTGTCATAACGAGGCAGTTAGATCTACAGTAGAACAACATTACGGAGATATTTGAAGAAAGCATTGTAAAACTATCCCAATAATCTCAGCCACCGGAAAGAGTTGCAACCTGTTAAAGATGACATCCGAGAAATGTCTGCTTTGTTGTTCACAGCACAAGTAAATGGACGAAGATTGGCTCTGGAACATCCTGTGGAGGGATGAAGTCCATTTGCATATTCGTGGAACAGTGAACATGCCTTATTTGGGCTTTTGAAAGTCCTCCTCAGATTAATCAGATTCCCTTACATTCACT
This sequence comes from Thereuonema tuberculata, assembly GCA_023159025.1. Lineage (NCBI taxonomy): Eukaryota > Metazoa > Arthropoda > Chilopoda > Scutigeromorpha > Scutigeridae > Thereuonema > Thereuonema tuberculata. Next base: position 5,925 of record JAFIDM010104666.1, on the reverse strand, counting down.
GAAGGTATTAATAAGGTTTACGACCATATTTCTGATTATCCCATTTTTCTCGAGAAAATCCAGCCAGCCCGATCTTTCACCTGTACTTTAACCGCAACCCGCTATCTGGATATGTTACACAGTTTCGTTATCTTACACCTCCTGCAAAGAGGATCTCTCAACATGACAATATTTCACAGAGGATAAAATCATCAGTGAGATTCCCAACAAGATGGCCACCACATTCAATTGATTTTAATATCTGTAATTTTTTGCTTTCGGATACCTTGAACGCATGGTTTATTGGGGTAACGCTGTTCATCTGATAGATTTAAAGGACAGAATCATCGTGCCTATGGAAAGCATCTGTATCCTGTCTATGCAAAACTTCTGTATAGATCAATTGCAAACTAATCATGCTGTCACTCGGTTTTAGCTTTTGGTCATCCCATTGAACATTCCCTCGGACTATCCTTGACAGTTGCATTTATCCTCAGTCACTTCTCGATGCTATTAATCCCTTTTACATAATGTACGCAATGAATGAATAAAAATCACTCGATATTACTTGGTATGCCTTTGTTTACAGTCCCTTTCCAGTTCACCCATCAATTCAGTTCACATTACTGTAATTAGTACCCTTTGGCAGCGCTATATTTCCCCCGTTTTCATTTTTTCATTGCAGAAATCTTTTCACCATGTTCTGGAATGTACATTACAGTCCAAGTCTGAGATTATTTCGATCACTGGTTCTCTCTCCAGAGAGCTGTGCGCTCTGAAATTTTTTTAATTTTAATTCATTATCTTTGGCGGAGAATAAATACAAAAATTATTGCATAAAGAAAAGGCAGATTGTAATTTAATTCATTTAGAAAAATGAAATTTCATATTCAGAACGTTTTATTTCGCATCTGACAATAATTTAATAAGTCGGCAAGTAGGATCTTTTTTTATTGGGCGGCAAAATACGAAAGCCTGATGTCCCTGAAAATTCCGAACGGGATTTTCTTTAGTAACAGGGATGTAACCAATGATCACAATCACAGTTTAAAATCACTGATATCGGATCGCACAGAATCGCTCATTACTAAATACAAACAAAATATGGTACAATCATACCAGGTGGGGGTCCAAATCGCTGATTAGTAGGAAAAAGGATATTTTCTATTAGAGCATGACGTCACATGGATTGTTAAATGGAAAATTCTCTTCTTTCAAATAATGAATGGAGTGCTTTATTTTTTGAAAAAGCATAAGAAAAATGTTTTGAAAATTAGCGAAATAAATATTTGAAAAATTAAACTTATAAACGGTCTGACACTAAAATATATCAATAAATAAACAAATAAATAAATAAATCGATAGAACGAACTTTTAAAAAATAATACTGAGAAAGAAATTTCACAGTTATTTTCATTAAATATTGCAAAATAAAATTATTTTTTAACTATATTGATTTCGTTTTCAATAAAAACCAATGAAAATTTAAGAAAAGAAATGCTAGCAAAGAAATTGAAAAAAAAAAAAAAAAAAAAAAAAAAAAAATTAAAAAAAAATGAAAATTTTTTTTTTGTTATTTTGTATAAATAAGTGATTTTTTTACTTGTGTTGTAGCAAATCGTTAATTTTAAATGGTGAAAGAAACTCCTACAAACAAACATTAAAATTATGTTAACAATATTTTTAACAAACGATTTAAACAAAAAGGAGATAAAAACAATAAAATTCATTTAATCTTATTATTTTTTCCATTTGTTCCATCTTAAATATCCTTGAAATCATACGATAATTTTCTTACTTTTTCAGCAATTTCGATTAAAGTGATCAATTAAAAAATTATTCGATAAATTTAAAAAATATTTTCCCTTTATTGTACATACTTTCGCTGAGACAACTTTACGGAAATATTATAAACACAAAAGGTCTCCCGAATCTTTCTTTTAAAATAAAAATAAATGATATAACTGTTAAAAGCACATAGGTTTATATATAAAGTTAAAAAATTACAACATATATATAATTACATGATTAAACGGTGCTCATGTAGCTTTTCGAGGGCTTTTGGAGCTCTCTTCTTCAACTGTCATCCTCCTTGCTCTCTCTCGTGGTTTCACTTCTTTGTTTACATTCCTTCGCTCTCATCCCCCTCTGTCTTCTAATTGTTATTGTTTTTATTGGCTTTCGCTGATCCCTTATTTTTGAATTTTCTTCTAGCGCCCTCTCGGGGGGTTGAGTTGAACTGTCCCCTGGCCGATCTTTGCGTCTTTCTAATGTCTATTACTTTTTTTGTTTTTGATTTCTTTGATTTTTCTTTTCATTGTTTCTATCTTCTTTTGCCTTTGTGTTTGGAATCTAAAATTCTCTGTATACAATTTAATGTTATTAGTTGGTAAATTGTAGTTGTAGAGGTTTAGGAGGGAGTTGTAGTAAGCTTCTTTCATTTCCCTTTTTTGTTTATTTTTTTCTTAGGATAATATTATGGTGTTTTCAAAGTTATTATTATATTGTGGTTGTACTTGTACGTGTGTTGTTCAAAGAATGAGCCGTTGGTGTTTCCTGTTTTGATGCAGCTTTTGTGGTTCGATAGCCGTTGTTTTAATTTGTTCCCCGTGTTTCCGATATAGTAACAATTGTAGTCTTTGCAGGGGACTAGGTATACACATTCCTTTTTTATTTGTTATTTCTAATTATTCCTAAAAAGAATTTCTTCAGGTTAAAATTTTTTTAAATAATTCATTTTTAAAAATCCAATATTATATTATAAAATAAAAAAAAACAACTTCTGAAAAATAAAGTATGAAAACTTACGTTCATTAAATTGTAATAAAAATATTATAAATTATTTTTTTAATGAAATTACAATCATAAATGAAACAAATAACAATTTAAAATTTTTTTAATGAACTTTTAGTTTATTAATACCTTTTAATGAAATCTGACTTTTGATTCAGGTAAATTAAATTTTTAAGTTGACTTTTTCAGTTATTGTAATAAATTTTTATTTCTTTTACGGTTTTCTTTTAAATTCACAATTATTGCTTTCACTAATAGATTTCTCTTTAATCATTTTAATTTCGAAATTCAAAAGCATAAACTAGCCTCAGAATTGAAAAAGTTTCAGAAACGATGGTGGTTCCAATTACTATACACAGAGGAACATGGTTTTCTTAATTCCAAATGACGGTTCCTATAATGATATAAAACTGTAATAGTAATAATAATAAGAAGAATCATAATAGGAAATGTGATCGAAAAATATAATTTATTATTGTACTAGTAAGTAAAACAAATAAACAGCGAAGATAGACCTCGTTCCAAGAATAATTACATGGATTACGTGAGCTCCTGATCAGGATAGACCAGTTGTGCGTAACCCGCGGCCAGCCGCTATATTTGTTGTGGCCAGGTAGTGTCAAACTTAATCTTTACATTATTACAAACAGATATCAACACTGAAAAATGTCATAAATTGCAATAGCAACTGTCTCAGAATTTAGTATTGGAATATTGGTTCGAAACACAACTAGCGCAATATTTGATAATTAGAAGTTTATGTAAATTAGACTTTTAATTAATTATATTAAAGGACATTTTCAAATCATTAATCACGAAAACATTTGTGTAAAATACATGTTTTATTATTTATTATTACTGTAAATGACATTATGAAATCATTAATTAGTCTAAGGGTGGGGTACTCCATCAGAACTTTTATTAAAATGTCATCCCTTAGAATTCCTAAGATTCTGAACCTCTGGTATAGATTATAATTGGACTCGTGATCAAAGGACAAGATAATCGTTGGCTGAGTAATAAAATGAAAACGAACTGAAAAACGAATTTTCAGAGAGAGATTAGTAAGATTAATTTTAGACCGTGCTCAGACACTGGCCTCTCACCTCTGAGTACCGAGGTTCGGTTTTCATGTGAGTTTCATTGATGGTGGCGATCCGCGCTGGGCAGGTTTTCCCTGGGTTCTCCCGTTTCTCCTGCATTTCTCACACCATCCTTTCTCAGACTTTCTCTCCGTCTGTCCTTCTTACAGTGGGATAGCACAATAGATCTTTCGGGTAACGGTCCTCGGCTGTCGTGCCACCCACGCTCCCCACATTAAATTACATTAGATTACAAGATAAATTATAAAGAAGAAAGACTAATTTAATCCTTCACATGACAAATTATTTATCACCTCCTATCATTTTTATAAAAATAAAGACTGAAGGTTATTTTGTTCGAGTTTTACGACATATTCGGAATATTTAGCCAGTCTTCCATTAATGCAGATGATTTAAAAACTGAAGTATTGAAAGTTTAATTTATCCAAATGTTCATCTTGTCTTCGAAAGTGAACAGTGTCATTTGATTAAGAGAAAAAACATAAGAAGCTATTTTCTGAAGAATGAACAGTCCATTCTTTCAAACGAAAGCAACTCCGGTCATTTTCGTAAGAAATCATCGCAAAAACTAAATTAAAAAACTATTTCATAATTAAAACTTTGGTCAATTAATTTGTTATTCATATCAGTGAATTAAGAGAGATTAATTAGAAAAAGTGTCTCAAAACATATTCAGTGGAAATTAATGAGTTATTTCTTAAGTTGATGGAGTTCACGGAGTTCACGGAGTTAATAAGTTTGGTTGAAGAAACAAAACGAAATAATAACAAAAAAGTAAAACGAATACAATGAAATACACATTACATATACACCGATAAATACACATTACAATACACCGATAAATAACACATTATCATCAGTGATTCTACAGTGTACCGGAAGAAAAAAATATGGCAGAAATATTTCAATAAGTGATGTTATTTCTTATTTTTGTTTTGTAATCTAACTTATTTCTATAATCTTTTATTGAAGTCAATAGAGAAACTTTCAAATTTGATTACTGTTTTGAAAACATATTTAATTCTTAGCGTACATTCAATGAGGAATGATTTTCGCAAATAATGAGGATAAATACATGCCTTTCAGAATATCTGCCACATTTATGTGTCAATATGCTTACTGAAGTTCTTCAATATTCCTAGTCGATCTCATTTTTCTAGGCTTCCGACGCGACAGAACGACTACAGTCTGTTGTCAAAGAAATTTTGGTATAAGTTGAAGTGGATTTCATTGCAATTATTCATGAAACTTAGAGGTATTGTTGTTGAGATGACGAGATCGTAGAATAAATATCTTTGAAAAATTAATTGAAGTTGATTAGATCTTTATGTCAAAAGTAGACAATCTTATTATAAGGGATTTATTTGGTAACAAAATAGAAATAAACATAAAAAAACATCTTTTTTTTGTTTAATAAAATTTTCTTTTACTCTACAAAATGAAGGCCGATGCACCTGGTTAATATTCAAAAAGTTCCTTTAATACAAAAATTACAAATACGACTACAGTTTCTGGCACAGATGAGTGCCTATTATCAAGTACAAAGTAAACAGAGTATTACAGTTATAAAGACAAATCTAAATCCCACAATGCAACGGAATTACCAAAATCCGACAATCTGGCTGGTGACGTTTTACAGTGACTATTGACTACAGTGTGGTCTTCTTTTCTATTGGCTAACGCTTCCGCTGTCAAGTTTTTGCAAACTGAAGCACAAGTTTATATAGGCCACAGTAGGAATTTTTCACATTTTAGCTAAATTTTTTGATTCACAGTTGTTCTACTGCCTTTGATTGAATTTAATGTTAATTTGAGAAACACAAAAACATTTTTCTTTCCATTTTGTACCCTAAAAACACTAAAATATATATATAAAAAATAAAACCAAGCTTATATTTTGTGAGCAAAGCCTAAGTTTTTTTTTTTTTTGCAAAAATTAAATAAAAAATCGGAGACATAAACTAAAAATCAATTTAAGAAAAAATAAAACAAACCTTATATTTTGTGAGCAAAGCCTCTTATTTATTTATTTATTTATTTATTTATTTTT
>JAFIDM010104665.1:0-20563 GCA_023159025.1 Thereuonema tuberculata | reverse complement strand
AAGGTCATTCTTTAAATTGTTTGTCTATAATTGTCTTCACTTACTTTATTAGCCTCTTTTATTGTTTACCTTATTCTAGATTTTTTTTTTTTTTTTAATTCCGTAATTTATTGTACAGTAAAAAAAAAATGGAAACAGAAGAGGTCCGCGGATAATCGGGAGTCTACTGTATATAAACGAAATAAAAGGCTTACAGCCGCCTGCAGTTGCTTGAGTCAGGACCCAGATCTACTTGAAACTTTGTACATTGGAAGACTGCAAACGATTTAGCTTTTTATAATTGAAATCTTTTAGATTTAAGAGAATTCTTGTCTCGACGAAATTACCGCGGGAAGCGATAAAAATTTTCCACAGAAAAGCATTGGAATGTAAACAATGGAGTTAGATCCTATTTCTGTTAACATCTCATTGCCTTCAACAATGAATATTAAATTCTTAATCAATAGATATTATTAAAATTAATCTAGGTTAGACAGTTTACGCAATTATCCGGAATTAATTCATTTAATTTTTTCTTTTCAGAAAAGTGCAAATTTATATATTTGTTTATATTCAGCAGATTTAGACTTTTATTAGAATAAAAAAATAAGTAAAACAATTTTAAGAAACGTTTTATGGAAAGTAGGCCTTATATTCTTTTGTTTTGTTGTTGACAGTCTTTTTCCTTCACGTTAGTCAATCCATGCGTAATTCACAAAACACTATTAAATTTTAATAGTTCGTGGAATTATTAAAAAATATGTTTTTGTGTTTTGATGCGTTCCTGCCTTTAGAAGGAGTCCACTCAGGGCAGTTATTATGTAAATTTCATTAGGACCAGATTAAATTATAAATTAGGAGATTATTGACTCCAAGAGTTCAATCTTCTCAACCATAAATCCTCCCCCGAGGATGAAATAACTCACGAGGTTAATTTACGTCAGGTTTATTGGAACAGGATGTTCTTTTGTCTTCCCATAAGCTGCTAATTGGTAACTCTAAGATGTGATTCCCCGCTCCACCGAGACGAAAAAGAGCAAAATACTTAGCTATTGGACAATCAGTTTTTAATGTCAAACGTTTGTGAGCGCCATCTATAACAGACATATTGTTTTATATGTAATGTAATGTATATAATGTATAAATAAAACAATATATTATTTATGTAATTATTACACATATTTTAAATTTAGGCTGCTTTCATAAAAATGTCAGTGAGATAATTTTTGAACTACTGAATAAAACTTCTTGGAATTGGCATGCATTTACAAGTACGGAAGATAGATTGAGTATTGTCCGTAAATGTACATGCTAAGTTTGAAAGAGATCCATTTTAAGGCTTTCATTTTACGTGAGATGATTCATTAAATAAAATATAATAAGGAAGTAAACTGTAAAACGTTCAACATTTAATAAATTCAGAATAGTTTCGAACAATTGACTATTTACGGAAAATTATTAAATGCTTACAGTCTTCGCGGCCAGAGTTGAAACTCCCAGAATGCAACGCAGATGATAGATTTTCCTTTCCTGGCCGGTCGCACACATTCAAATAGAAGAGAAAATGGCGGTCGCTGCTTGACATTCAATATTTCGACGAGGAAAAGTTCTCAACAGTCAAGCTAGGGAAATTATTCTTAACGTTGCTCGTCGATTTCAAGATGTATGTGAGATTTTTGATATTTTCTATTTTTGATAATTGAGATTGATATTTCCTGCGGAGCTCAAGGCATTGATACTGGAGAAATTAGTCAATGATAATGTGTTTCCGGTTTCAACATTCGCCGCGACATCTATAATATTTTGAAAGTTTGCTGCCTTCTTAGATTGTAATGGTGTTTGTGGGAGAGTCTTTGGGAGCTAAAGACAACGAGTCAAGTTCTGTAACTGAACTGAATTAATTTATTAAATGAGAAACATTGGTTTTTATAATATTTACGTAGTGTGATTTGATTGGAAGATTGATTAAAATATACAGAATGAGTGGATAAAAACATAATGAATTTAAAGTAATTAACTAATTAAACGGCTGCAACGGAAAAGAATTTAAAAATAAACAGAACATCAGTAATTAGGAAATAGAAAAGGAATGTTTAAAACAAATAACGGTTAACGATTAAAATGAATAAAATACAGATAAATAATTTATACAGAAAAAATATAAATAAATGATATCTAAAAATATTTACATATAAACAATCAAGTTCAATACAACGGTCACAAATTGTAAACGGGATATACATACGCATACAATATACAGTAGGCCTCCAGTGTTCGAAGCTTCGCTCTTACGGCGCTTTATATTTACACTCATTATACGGCGTACGATAAGGCGCTCTTCGGTTCGCCGCCATTTTCTTGTCGATTACATCAGTCTGATTACGTCGTGCGCAGTGCGTCTCTTTATGTTCATGTAAGCTTTAGGTCTTTTATCTGCAGAGGCAAGCGGGGAAAAAAGAGGTTTGATTCGTTGATTGGCAGAATGTGCCTGACCTCTAACCCGAGAGGCGCAAACAAACAAGTCAATTAGATGGGCCGTGATTTTCTTGGAAAGTAGGGGAAAAATGATTGGTCTCGCAAAAACAAACGCTGTACATAAAATGAAAGTACATCTGTACAGAAGTCACTCAGCTATACAGAAGTTCAAGAAGACCGTTTCAGAGGGTCAAAAGTTATAAGAGGAATGCGCACAGACCCTTAAGAAACCTGGCTAAAAACGTTCGAAAACCATCAAAATGAAATTCATCATATCTCTTTTGATCTATTCATTCATACACAATATTTCGTCAAGAGAAATTTCTTGACTTCCTCAAGTCTCTTCTAAAATTTAATAATACATAGATTCTAAAAAACTTACGATAATTAGAACAATAATTTACATATAATTATAGCAACAATTTACATGCATTTTGATATGCTTATTTTATTTTAAAACAATTAATTAATTATTAATTTTTAGAAGGGACTTGAGAAAGTCAAGAAAGTGACGAAATACAGTAGAGCCCCGATTATCCGCGGAATTGAGTGGCAAGGGCTTCGCGGATAACGAAAATCGCGGATAACCCGAAAAAAGACTAAAAATGAGGTGTAAACACGAAAAAAATATTTCACCATTAAAAACTACGTTTTATTGTACAATAAACATAATATGTAAAACTTTTAAGATATGTACAGTAAAGCAGAAACTTTTGCTCTACGTTTGCATCCACAAATTCCGAGAAGGCCTATAGGATCACGATGCAGAATAAACCTGTCAGTAATTATCGACCTTCGCACTGTAGGGCCTATTGTATTTTCCCTGTTGTTGGCTTGGATTAAAATTGTTTTTTTTTTTTTTTTGAGGTTCGTAATTAAAAAAATTTTTCGCGGCACTCGCGGATAATCGGGGCTCTACTGTATTGTATATGAATGAATTGATCAAAAGAGATATGGTGAATTTAAATAAATGAAGATAGTTCAGGATGTCATCAAAATGAAACTTTATGTGAAAAAAAGAATAGAATTGGATTGTTTTCCAAAATACTTCCCCTCCAAAAGGAAAAAAAAAAAAAAATACCACGACATTTTATCTCGAATGCATCAAAAAGAAAATCCTCTCATTTGGCACCAGTTTACGTTTGGAGAAGATCGGAAATCAATGAAATTGTATCAGAAACAGTCTCTTAAGAGAGAGACAATAAAAGATGGCGCAGTTCATTTCGTCATTTAAGTCGATTTTTATAGTTATTTCGCTGTTATCGGATGTCGTATTGAATTGTCTGGAAAATGAGTGCACTTAGAACTTTGTATTTTGTGAAAACATTTAGTTTTGGTAAGGTATATACATCTATTTGCTTTATATAAATATAAATATTTTATTTTATTTATTTAGCAAGTAAATACTATAAAAATGCTTTTACAAATCCAGGAGAACTTAAGAATAAATAGTATTTATTTCTAAAATTCATTTTTTTATTTCTATATTACACTTTTTTAACTTTTAAATTTAATTATTTTATTTTTTTATTTCTAAGTATTGTTTATTATTGAACAATAATATCAAAAACGTAAAGCCTATAAACTTAATTTTTATGTACCTGAGACTCCGAGACGATTCCACTCAACTATCAACATATTATATATTGTACTATAAACATATAGTCATATTCATAAAGAATACAAATATAGTACAGAGAGTATGTTCGTTTAGGATGCATCATAATGGACTTTATTCAAAACATAAAAAGGCTATATGGGCTTGAAGTATATCACAATAAAAATTTAACGTGCCTGTTATAAAAAAAAACCAACAAACCAAGAAGGCACCAAAGGTAAACAAAAGATTTCGCCTTTGAATTCGCCTATCAACAGTGGGAGTGTGAGACGGCCGTTTCGTCCTCTTTATGGACTCGTCAGCCACACAAACCTTTTTTTGAAAGCTGAGATCGCGAAACCAATTAATATCAGTATATCAGTTAATGATGTTAATTAGCATGGAATGTGAGAAATGTTAGTATTGTTGTTATTGTTATTTACGAAATATCATTATTAAAAATGTGATAATTGTTATTATTATTAAAGTCGGGCAAACGAGAGAACGACTTTGACCTTCAACTACAGCCATGATCTATTAATCATTCCAGGACTGAATTTGTCTCGGAGAGAGAAGATAAAACATGGTGACTCTCGGACAAAGAAAACCGTTGTAAGCGATACAAAAAGGAAGTTATTGATACCGTTACTTCTTATTTCGAAAAGGCCTTATGACACGCTTACTTATGGCACTTCAGAGAAATTGTTTTCGATCGCAGTGCCGTTTTTTTAGATGAGACGTGAGTAAACGAAATCCCATAGTGTTTCTTCGTGTTGGCAATCTCAGGAATGCAATGTCGTCAAAAAACCAAATGGAAAAGGTAGGAGACTGATTTTGAACGATTGAAACGAACGAATGAATAAAAATTAATTTTGGAAATTATATTGGATGAGAAATCAGAATAGTTCAAGAAAATAAATGTCGTCTTTTTTCCGTAAACTTCAAACTCCCTAAATGTTAACTTTCCCGCCATAAACACTGACATATACAATCGATTCAAATTCTACTATTGCGGCATCTGGTGTCCACGGTCGTTGCTTGGTTTGCCCGAATATAATAACAATGTTATTGAATAAGATAATGTCCATTTGTTAACTGGAATACGAAATGTTTTATTTTTTATTTTTCTTTGTAATCCTAATGAAATGTAGAGGTAGGAGAATAGTTTCTTGTCCTCTAGTACCACCTGATGTAGTACCTTGGAAAGAAGGACGAAATATCGTTGAAATTAAAGGAGTTATTTTCATATTAAAGTTTTCTTGGAGTGTAATATTATGTACCTAATCATATTTATTTCGTAAATTTCCGTCATTTCAAACAGAGCTTCTTTAGACTATAAACAAAAATAAGTTTTCAAAATTACAATAAAAAGTTATTGGATTATCCATATATAATACGAATGTGACAGTTATTATTAGAAATAAAAACAACAACATCTTTTCTTCTTCTTAAACATAGCTATATTTCGCAGATGACACTTTATCTGCTTCTTCAGGCTTAATACAAAGAATATTCTTCATAAAAATATCAAATCATATATGGTAATCATATATTGTAATTATAATTAGAAACATTATAGAATCATTCACGTTAAATATCATTTACATAGTAAGTATTATTTACATAGTTATTATGATTGAAAACAATTTAGGATCATTTACATAGTTAAATAATAAAATTAAAAAATTAATTTATTTATTATTAAATAATAATAAAAATATTATTAAAATCGTGCAATGTCTTTACAATTATTTTTGAAAAAAATTGAAAAATAAACGGCTCAATTCTTATTGATGAGAAATAATAAATTTCTTTCGACGAATAAAAATTTCTATAAATGCAATCCATTTGTGATGCATTAGCGCCTCAGGACAACGTGTTACACCATAAAACATGAGAGGCCGTTCAAGCATTACGTAAGTACATTTTTAGTCATTTTAGACCCCCTCCCCCTTGTCAGCAAAAATTAGCAATGCTTGAACCTCCACCCCTTGAATGTTTACGTATCCTAAAACTTGAACAGCCCATGACAATAAAGTAATAATAATTAGGGTTATAAAATAATACTGTATAAAATATAGTTTTTTGTTTGCATCGTATAAATGCTAAGAGAAACACTTTTTACTCATGTTATCGGGAACGCTTGCCCTTTAGAAGCTTCTAGACCTGACGGAGTCTTAAGATGTGATCGTTCACCTTTAGATTTCAAACCGCCAAATTCTCCTCTTCCAATTCTCATTATAAACGTCAAATTTGTGAGAAATGCCTTATGTTATGTTATGTTTGGGAGTTATTGTCTTTAGCCATCAAAATCGGTAGCTATTGCGTTGGTCCTGTCCGTCATTTCGTGTCTGTCCACCCCTAACAACTCCCGAGCGGAAGGTCGGATCGACCAACGGACTTCACCATCGTGTTCAGAGGCCCAGACAACATAGGAATAGGTGAGATCACCGATTACGACGATAGACCGATCGACTAGTATGATTTTGATAAATTTGCTCTAGTTTTCATGCCCACCGATAGTAAGTATCATCCCGTTTCTGATTGTTAACCCCACTTCCACCTGAAGCTGCGTTTCGGAGTTTTTTTTATGAACCGGCAGAGTGATTTCAGGTTTTCGATATTTTCATTGGCCGGATATGTACCGTTCGGTTTGGCTCTGAAACACTCCTAATTGGTTTGATGAGCCTCAATTTACTACTGGTAAGCAGGTTAAATGTTTTAAACCAAACCTGTAAGTTCTATTCTCTATCCTCCAAATGAAAGTTGGCCGGCGGAAGTTTGAACTGCGCAGCCCTTCCAGTAGCTGATCAATTATGTTTTCATGTCACAATGGACGATGGCGTCTGTTTTCACTGAGAAAGACACGTTGATAACGCCAAATTAAAACTTCTCTCGACTATTTAGCGTTATTTCAATACCAGTTGCTAACAATAAGTATTTATATAAATAAATAAAGATATATTATTTATAAATACAATGCTCTTTTGCAAAGTAAAAAGCGATTACCGTAATGGCGGCGTCCTGTCATAAAATCAGACGGAAGTGCCTGACCAGACTAATCGATCATACATGCGCAGATCTCGCAAAAACAGGGCGGCCATCTCTCATTTGGAGGACAATTGTAATCGACAAAATCTATTTAGTAATTTATCCTGCTGTTATAAAAAGAATGACTTTCTCATCATTACTTCGAATCATAGAAATATTCGATTGACACTGGTAATGTGTTTATCTAAACTTCAGCGGCAGCCTTCGAATAGAAAAGGCAATGAATATTTAAGAGGCGAAATGATAGGAACATCTGCGTAACTAATTGAACGAAGGAATGTTTTTTTTGAATCCGTAATGAAATGCCTCTTACCACTGAATATTTGATTCACCATCTGCTTATCGGCTTCAAATTAAATGATTTGAAATTGACACCATTTGCAGCTGAAGAGAAAGTTCTGATTCACGGCAACCACTGCGTTTTTTGCGACCCATTTGGGAGCTATTGCGTTTGTTCTGTCCGTCCGTCCGTGTCTGTCCGCCCCTAACAACTCCCGAACGGAAGGTCGGATCGACAAACGGATTTCACCATCGTGTCCAGAGGCCCAAACAATGTAGGATTAGGGTATTTTCAGGGGCCAAACCCCCCCCCCCCTCCACAAATGTTCGTGATATTTGGCATTGTTTAAGAGATATAAACTTACTTAGGATTCGAATCGACAACCTAAAGTATATGAGTCGGAGACCTTAAGCATCAAACCATAGGTGAGAACTGAGATGAGATGGTTGCATTTCTAACATTTAATAGTTGAAATCCCATAAAAACAATGCCAAATATCTCGAACATTGGGGGGGGGGGCTTGAAAATACCCTATTGTTACGTTACTGGTCTCTGAACACGATGGTGAAGTCCGTTGGTCGATCCGACCTTCCGTTCGAGAGTTGTTAGGGGTGACAGACACGGACGGACGGACTGTCAGCACAATGCAAATGCACCTTTCTCATTTCAGTTGTTAGCTTGATGCTTAAGGTGTCCGACTCTTATACTGAACTCGTAGATAAATTCGTATATACTCGTAGATAAACGGTAGCTATCAGAATAAATCCCAAATGGGTAGTTAAAAAGGTAAATTTGTCGTGTTTATTATCAGTGGAGATAAGAATTTGAAATAATGTACGCTTTTCGTTTTTGAATTCTGTTTTCACGATTTAGAATAAAAACAAAATAATAAGTAAAAAAAAAAAAGAAAAGTAGATTCTAAATTTATCAACTTAATTTAAATTAAATAGAAATGTTTCATTCATATTTGCCTACCCCCTTTTTTGACTGAATGCACATTAATTTTGAAAAAAACGAGAATAGTAAAAGAGTTTTAAACTAGATCTGTCTGTTTAGAGGGTGTAAGCCAAGCATAGATCGTGCGAACTAGATTATCCAATCACAAGCCTCTTAATCGCACAGATAAACAGTCAACTTTTTTCCCAGTTTATTTATCTTGTGACTAACATCGATAAATATTGGTGATAGCAGAAAGAAAAAAAAAATCATCTGATAGAAATGAACCTGTTGGAATGGTTTTGTCAAGCACACAGCCAGCAATTGAAGTTTTGGTTGTCGTACATTCCATAAATAGTCATCTGAACTGTCAATATTCGCGAAGGCTTGGTCTACCTTGGATCGTCGATTATTATTTTTAATATCAATACTTTTTTCTAATTGGGACAAAATGAACACCGACTTGGATCACGGGATCGGATCTATCAGCGGGGAGGTAAGAATGTATAACAGGTACAGTCCGAGCACAATACTTGACGATTGGAAGGAACACCACGTGATTATGACCTATGTATTTTTCAACCAATCACAAACAAGCGCGACTAAGCACAGGCTTTAAAAATACATTAATATTTAAAGAAAAACATCTTAATAATTCACAAAAACACACAATAAAAACTTAAAAATTAAATTTTTTTATTTTTATATATAAAATCTTTATGGGCCCGGTAGCCGAGTGGTCAGCGCGCTTGGCTGCGGGTTGGAGGTCGCGGGTTCGATTCCCGGCCTCGGCGGAGGCGGGAATTTTTCCATGCTCCATTCTCCTCCAAACGGGTCCTAGGGTCTACCCAGCCCTCTGTAGAATGGGTACCGGGTTTCTTTCCCGGGGGTTAAAGGCGGGCGGGCGTCGGGCTGACCCCCCGGCCCCAACTTCGTCCGTTGGTCGAGCTGCGGGAGCCTGACCTCCCGCGATCCCACAGGCCAGCCATGGCCTATCGAAGGGAGAAACTTTAACTTTAACTAACTATAAAATCTTTTAATCTTTTATTGTAAGTTTTTATGAATTATTAAGATGAAAAAGCTTAACACACGTTAAAAAAATTCTTATAAGAAAAACAAAACTTAAATACAACAGCTAAATCTTACATTGAAAGCAGTCAACCAATAACTAATAGTATAGCATTTCCTTTAAAATCATTAAAACTATTTTTTGTTTTGTAGCTGTAACGTAACATTCTTCGAAACCTCTGAGAGAGGCTAGTGCTGACGTCATGGGGCTCTGAAATTTTTCCAATCATCAAGTTATCGTGGTCGGACAATACAGACATTTCCCACCATACTTTCGTAAAATATTGAACAACGGCGCACTACAATTTACTATTGCCCGTCAAAAAAGAAAATACTAATTTAAATAAATGCTATTATATTAGTAATAACCTTATTATTTATCAAATACAATTACTCATAATATTACTTATAATTGTAATAATGATACTACTTAATACAATAATCTTTTTTTATAATGACAATCAAATTTCATCTCCTTAAACAAATCACAGATGAAATTTCATTTTCTCTATCTCACATAGTTAATATTTCCCTACATGAAAGCGTCTTTCTCTCCTAAGCAAATTGCTCCAATTCGGAAATGCGATGTAATTGAAAAAGTTTTTCACTCTAAAGTCTCTCACTACATCTTTAAATATCATTGCTTTAAAACAAGATGGCCTAAGAAAAAAGAAAAAAAAAATACAGTCATTGGACTGATCGAGCTGTTATAGAGAACTTGGTCTCAAATAAAATTGTATTAGGACTCTTCCTTGATTTCAGAAAAGCTTTAATTCAATAAATATTGACATTCTACTTAACAAATTAGAGCCTCTTGGTATAAGAAGTCTTCTCTAACATCACCAGTGTTTGTGCTGCATCAGCAGGTCCATTCTCGGTCTCCGATCTCAGAGTGTGGCTTTATTCTCGCGAACAGATACTGAGCTTGTTTCCCGTTGTCTTCCAAATGTTACTAAAAGTACAGAAATGTTTTCTAAGATTTATATATAAAAAAAACAAAAAAAACAAAGGGACTATTTATTTAAGCATCTTTCATATATCTTGTAAATAATTTACTACTATTAAATCCTATTAATATAATAACACATTTTTTTTTATTATTATCCGCAATATTTCGTCCTTCTTTGCGAAGGACTTCTTCCGGTGGTACCAGAGGACAATATACGATAATTTTCATTTGTTAACTTGTATAAGAAAATTTATTTTTTTTTAGTTTTATTTTTATTTATATTTTTATTTATTTATTTTTATTTTTAGTTTTATTTTTGGTTCTTATTTGTAATTCTTATGAAATGTAGAGGAAGAACAATAGTTTCTTGTCCTCTGGTAACACCTGAAGAAGTCCTTCACAAAGAAGAACGAAATATTGTGGGAATTAAAGGGGTGTTATTATATTAATAGAATTTCTAGGAGTAAGTCACTATTTCACTTAATCACTTTGGCCGAAATACAAGAGCGATTTCTCACACATTTGTAAACTATATTTAGCTGTTTTGTCGGAGAATTTTGATTTTTAGGCAATATTTTGAAATCAAAAATAATCTTTTTTAACTGAAAACCCGATGTTGAACAACGGCCTATTGGGATTTTTCTCAATTAATAATAATTGACGTTACTACGTTAATGATTGAAGAAATAAAAACAGAAATAAACACTGAATACGCGTATATATATATGCATTTTATGTAACCTATTAGTATCATTACAAATACTGTAAAATTGTAAAAACACAAAGAAAAAAAATACAACTGAATTGAAATGTCACTGGAACTAGGAAGCACTTGTTCGACATAGTTGTTAGTATTTGGGCGGGGAAAGTTAAGGATTATTCAGTGTTACTTAATTTATTTTATAATTATATCTCTGATACCCATTTCTAAAAGGGTGATCGTGTTTTCATGAATAAAATAGGGCATAGTTTATAATTTCAGTATTATTTTTACTATCTATCAGGTCAAGAAGGGGGAGACTGTCTCTCCCCCTCCCCCTTAAATCCGCAAAAAAAACCCCTGGCGGAAACGATTTTTCGTTTGTAAATAAAACATAAAAAAAAGCAAACGTTTTCCGTGCAATTCACTGTAGGTTAGGTTAAGTGAGGTATGATAGTTTCCAGGATGTTTCATTTGGAAAAAACGCCCGAAAAAAGATGTTTTCCGTTTCGGAATGATCCGTGGTTTTCTAAATGCTTCTAAGACCGCCATTTTCTTTGTTTTGTACTTGTGCTTCCGCGGAGCCTCTCTCTTTAAATTCAAATTTTCTTAAAAAGTACCAAAAAAAAGGGGAGGGGTTTCCATCACTTTGATTGATGCATTAACGAATTGTTTTCTTTTAAAAAACAAAATAAATTAGCCTTAATTCAGAAGATGAGATATCATAGAATATTACCGAAGTTTTAAATGAATCTACCGTTATGAACAAATGAATATTTATATTCTTATTATCCTCTTTCTTTAGTAGTCAATTACTTAAAAAAAATAAAGACGCTCTGCAAACGATAATTAAATATATGCTTATTCAATAATCATAAATTGATTTCTTTTCTTAAGATCTGTTATAAGTTTTATTTTTATTTTTTCATATTTTTCATTTGTGGTCAAATGCCTCTTGTGGTTAGCATTTAGCTGCCCAAAGATTTGATTTCAACATTTCGATATTGTTTTTATTTCCTTAATCTTCATTTTTGAGGGCCTCTCTAAGTTTTTAAGTTATTTATGAACCTACGATTTAACCAATATTGTCGTGGTTTTTTTTTAATGGCTTCATCGATACATAAAGTGTGATAATCCTTCATAATCTTTTCTCAATGTATGTTGCTACGTAGGAACTACTGCTCGCGGAATAATACAGATGACGGAAAATCGAATTCATTCCAGGACTGCCATGTTTGTTTGGCATCTTCGTAGTAAGCTTTAACTCACATAAAACAATGTTATGTATTCAGGTGTTAACATATGCAGGGAATTTTTCTTTAAATAGCTGCTCTGTTTATCACTTTAAGCTATTAATGAAGGTATTTTGCCAACGTCACAGGAAGCGAGAGGGATAAACGCACTACTCCATCGTTTTGTAACGTTCCATTATGTCTTCGTTGACATCTCCGTCGAACAAAGCGCTCTTCAACGTATTTATCCCGTTTATTGAAACGTGTAATCTGTAGGACCCTTCCCTGACCCCCAATATTAACGTTTTCCGTAGCAGTGTTAGTAATAATGATAACAATTAACACAGTAATAATACTGATGCTTCATACATAACAATACTGACAATTGACAACAAGACGTCATTGTATTCCCTAGGTTACAGCTTGCCTATAAAACATAAAGGAACGGTCTTGCATTTATATGCTCTTGCTTTTAATTATTTTGTTTATACAATTGTGCGTATTACGGGGTGGCTTTGCTTTTGACACTGTCTAAAAGCATTAATTGCCGTGCTTAATTTAGTTTTCAAATTTTAGCCTAAAAGTTGAATTAAAAATAAATCATTAAAAGAAAAATAAAAAGGTAATTTATAGAATGGATTGATACTACAAAGAATAAATTTTACAATAAATTTGTCTTATATATTAAAGTAATTTGAAACATTAATTTCTTTTTTCCTAAATTGATATTAAAGTAATCTATAAAGATTTTTTTTCTCCCTATAACCAAAGAAATTTGAAAGTGAATCCATTTGATTAAGACACATTGTGATCAAGTTTCTTTTCAGAAAAAGATTAATTTTTTTTTTTTTACATGACTTTACAAAACAAACATGGCTTTCCAAGGTTGTCTAACAGCTGTTTTTAATTTTCAAAATATTTCTGAACAGCTAAACAAACAAAAAAAAAAAAATACTGCATTTTTCGAACAGTTGATTCTAGATCTCGCAGTTGCCGACACGACACTGCGAAAAGTTGAAGCGTAGGCTTACGTAGGTTATAAAAATTCAGAATCATATATCTAAAATTTCCACTTCTTGATCCGATCCATTTTTATTTTCATTTATTTATACAGATAATGTTTGATTAAGTATTTATACTTGATTAGTTCAATCCTATGCGTTCGGCAAACTTGGTATCCATTTTGAAAATACTTGAGGAACACGTCAGTGCTCTCTGATTGGCTGTTCTTCACATAACACGATCGGATTGGTTGGCGTTACGTTTCCACGGACGTTGATCTTCGTTGACTTGAAGATCTCCGTTACATCTTACGAGACTCACTCAATTCTTGTAACGTTGGAGACGGAACTACGTCACTAAAGTACAGTAATTATCTTATGGAGTCGTAACGGAAGTCGGAGTAGTGCGCTCAGCCCTACAGCGCATACGTTTACGTGATAAGAATATATAAAAATATATATTTTTTTTTTTGTATTTATTTATTTTATATATTTGGTCTAGTGGTAACGCTTTTACGCCTCCAATACATTTTTTCTTTCGAAATCTAGTCAATTACAACTTTCGTCTATTTTAAATACTACTAGGCCATCCCCCTATCTCCCCCTTGTAAATACGAGATAATCCAAGAAGAATCGATTCCAAGCGGTTATGGTAAAAAGTGATATTTTATTCTTTTGTGAATGAACTCATTATTTGATAGCGCGCTATTGCTGACGGAGAAGCTTAAAAATTAACATTGAAAATTAAATTTTAATTTAGTAGGCTAAAATTAATGAGTTATTTTTTTTTCTCTGGCTCTTCTCTCATTGCGCCACACCACACACACACACACACACACAAAGGGAGTGATATGAAACAATAATTTGAATGTAGTCCCCGTGGCCTAATGGATAAGACGTCTGCCTTCGGATCAAAAGGTTGCAGTTTCGATTCCCGTCGCGAACGTTTCATTGTAGTAATTTTTTTAAAGGAAATTAACAATTGCGCCGGACAGACAGATAGACAGACAGAGAAATAAAAGATTTTAGTAATATAGATTGTGCTTTTAAAAATAGCAGTTTAATCAGTTTAATTGAATTTTGAAAACTTAATTTTTATTTATAATAGCTAATTTAATAATAAATCTCAAAGTTGAAAAAAGGTTTTTATTATTATTATTATTATTATTATTTTGAAAACAACATAAAGTTTTGGCAATTGAAAATTAGGAGACGATTCAGAAAAATCATTATTTACTCTTTATTTTTACAGTTTTATTATATTTAAGAAGAGTATTTAAAAATTATCAAAGTTGAAAATCAAAATTGTAACAAAAATTGTCAAAGTTATAACCTTTGGCGTCACTTAATTTATTATATCGGTTTTATATTTTTGATGTGTGTATATATATTTTCATCTCACATGAGGGCAAATATGGAATGAAGATAAATGTAAACAAGACAAAGACTATGGTTATCGGAAGAAAGACAAAGAAGATAAACATAAGTATTCGGAATGAGACATTGGAACAAGTGAACAACTTTAAATATTTAGGGTGTACTATAAGTAGTGATATGAACTGCTGCCAAGAAGTCAAGAGGAGGAGAGCAATAGCAAAGGAGGCTTTTAATAGGAAAAGGAGCATCTTCTGCGGACCTCTGGAAAAAGAACTAAGGAATAGACTAGTGAAGTGCTTTGTGTGGAGTGTGGCATTGTATGGGGCAGAAACATGGACATTACGACGCAGTGAAGAGAAACGACTAGAAGCATTTGAAATGTGGATATGGAGAAGAATGGAGCATGTGAAATGGACAGACAAAATAAGAAATGAAGCTGTGCTAGAAAGAGTGGGTGAAGAAAGAATAATGCTGAAACTGATCAGGAAGAGAAAAACAAAATGGTTGGGTCACTGGCTGAGAAGAAACTCCCTAATGAAGGATGCACTGAAGGAATGGTGAACGGTAAAAAAGTTCGAGGCAGAAGAAGATTTAAGATGATCGACAACATTATGGTAAATGGATCTTATGTGGAGACGAAGAGGAAGGCAGAAAATAGGAAAGATTGGAGAATGCTGGGTTTGCAGTGAAGGACCTGCCCTTGGCAGAGAACTATGAATGAATGAATGAATGAGGGCATTAATTTCCTTAATATACGCGCTTACATGTAGTAAATTGTAGAGATTGATATTAGTATTTGAATTGTATATTGATTGATATTGTATTTTATACAATTATTATTACCATAACACTTAGGCCTAGATAACATGTAAATCAATCCTTCAATTTAAAAAAAAACCTGATTAATATTTAAAAAAAAAAAAAAAAAAAACGATTTTACTATCAAATTTAATTAGAGTAGTTAATCTTGGTTAAGATTATCTGATTCTAAAACAAATGTTTTCATTGTTTTCATAGAGATTAAAAAGCTTATCCAAGGATGTAAAAAATTTCACAAATTCCTTAAAAACCTTTAAAGGGTTTTTTTTTTTCCTAAATTTTCTTTTATTATTTTTATCTATTATTTTGAAATCGTGAAAATGCCAAAAACGAAAAGCCTTCATTTACATTTTTTTTATTTAACGTTCCCGTAAACATTTAACGTTCCCGTAACGTTACCGGCTACTTCAGATGTAGAAAGTGCCCTCAGATCAGAACTGGTATTTTTGCCCATCTCTACAAAATGGGAGTTCCAATAAGTTTTGTATGTGTGTGTGTGTGTGTGTGTGTGTATATCATTAATAATTTTTGATCCACTGCCTGGATCTTCTTCAAATTTGGTATGCATATTCGAGGACTAGGAACGATCTAACTTATATTTGAAATTTTTTCAAGTTGACCTTTGTCGAGACATTAGCGCGAGAAGATAACACAAGCTCCCGTAGAAAAGCATTGAATCTAAACAATGGATTTCTATCCTATTTCTCATTGTTTAAACAATGGGGGTTAATTGTTGTATCTAATCTTTTGCGCATGGTTTGAAACGAGTGCACATTATCCGATTAACATACCTTTTTTTGAAAATGGAAAACTTGTACACATTGTTCAGCAGCTATAGAATCTATATACAGTGGAACCCCGCCATTCATCCGCCTCGCTATTCGTACAACTCGTTATTCGTCCAACTTTTTCAAGTAAAATTGAACTCGCCATTCGTACGCTTGCTCGCGATTCGGACAGCGTGACCTCGGTACTGGCCGCCCCACGCGGTCGCTTCAGTTCAGTCTCGTGCCAGCTTCCGTACGCTACGCATCATCCATGCAAGCTTCGTGAAACTTTGTGATATTTTATTATTTTTTGTTATTTTTATTAAAAATAGTGCAGCCATGGGTCTAAAAAAGATTTCTGATTCAACTAAGCCTAAAAGGAAAGCAGTGAGAACGACAATTGAATTGAAAAAAAGAAATCGTTGCGAAGTTTGAAAGTGGAACTCGTGTCTCTGACCTGGCAACTCAGTATGGCATGGCGAAATCAACCATATCGTCTATACTGAAAAAAAATAATAATAGAGGCCTACATATTTATTGTTTTCATAGTTTTTATGTATTTTAGGCTTAACATATTATTACAAAGGTTTATATAAGCAATCATCTGTGGGTTTGGAACGGATTAATCCAATTTACATTATATCTTATGTGAAAAAATGATTCGTACAAATCGCCATTCGAACTGCCTCCTGGAACGGATTGTGTACGAATAGCGAGGTTCCACTGTACATAAAAGAAAACATTGGTTTTTCCTGCCCGCTACTCCTCCGAAATCATACGACACAGAAATACAAATAAAGTATCGAATGTTAGGCATACTATTGAGAATGCCTACATTTTATTTTTCATGTACGTGGGTCAACCGGAAATCACGTGACTTAAGGTCAAAGATTAGTGCTTTCTGGTCACTACTACTCCGAAACCATAAAACACAGAAATAAGATGTCAAATGTTGGGTAAATTATTGAGGATGCCTACATTTTATTTTTCATCTACGTGGGTCAACCGGAAGCCACGTGACGTAAGGCCAACTTCAAAATCGTTCAATTTAGATGACCAAAATGTAGCGAAAAATTGTTGTTCTCATTGAGATGAGCTGTTTACAGGTAGTTCGGTTGCCATCAAAGGTCACGTGACTGAGAAAATGACCTCGGAATCCAAGGTCACGTGATCAAAAAAAAAGTTTACTCTTCAGGTTTTTGCTAGTTTGAATATAAATGCAAGTTTTCGTTTTTGTCTTTTTCAAGCTTTAAAAAAAAAAAAATTTGGCCTATGTTTTCAAGAAATATATAGGCTTTTTAAGTTGCTTTGAACTTCATGTTATTGTTTCTTCTTCCGAACCAAGACTCAGAAAAAAGACAAAAACAAAATACAATAACCTTTTCTTTTGCTTCGCCGTGATTTTTTTTTTCCCGCGCTTTTTTATTCCTGTCACGTTTGAAATTTCGGCTGCCTCCTATTGAGTGATACTGGATTGACGTTGGAAAATATGAATTCCCCTGACATTCCAGGAAGAAATTCCGTAAGAAAATACCATCAAAATGAAATTCCTTCAAGCACAAGGGTTCGATCCAAAACAAGAGGATTTAGTTCCATCTTCGTTCAGAGCTTAACGACCTTCTAAATTTGAAAAAAGACCTTCAACAAATTACTGATCTTTGAAAACAAAAAAATTAATGGTTTTTAGACAAAATTTTAATGGAATACTAGCCGTGGTCCGTCAACAAGTGACGTCATACTAATAGAATTTGAAAAAAATAAAAAAAAAAAAAAAAGAAATTTGAGATTGTGATTTTTTTTTTTTTTTTTTAATCTACAAACAATGTGAAAGAAAAAAAACTAAAAAACAACAACACTTTCAAAAGAACATAATGCCTACTTTCCTTGGTGTCGTTTCTAAATTTCTTTTGTTTTTTTTTTATTATTATTATTGTTTTGAATACAACCAAAACGAAAAAGCCTACATCTATAGGCTTATAGAATCTTTTGAATAGAACAGTGTAAAGTTTTATAAAATTCTAACTCCTTGCACTCACATGCAACTCGCTTTCTGATAATTTATTTTTAATTGAATTATTATCCTCACGCCCAAAGATGAACCTCCCAGAATGCAATGCAGATGATAGATTTTCCTTTCCTGGCCTGTCGGTCACATTCAAATGTAAGAGAAAATGGCGGTCGTTGATTCACATTCAACATTTCGACGAGGAAAAGATCTCAAAAATAAAGTAGGGAAATTATTCTTAACGTTGCTCGTCGATTTCAAGAAGGTGTACGTGAGATTTTTGATATTTCCTATTTTTGATAATTGAGGTTGATATTTTCTGCTGAGCTAATGGCATTGATCCTGGAGAAATTAGTCAATGATAATGTGTTTGCCGCGACGATAATAGATGCTTTTCTTTGTCAATTAAGCTCATTGCCAGTCTTTTAATTCTCCTGTCATCAACAGGTATTGTAACCTTTTCCTACCTTTACCAGATGCGTTGTGAACGGATTGAGTCTCTAGATATTTCTTGCATAGCTTCGAAATCCCACCTTTGGTTATATTTCCACCAATTTTTTTAATGATTTCCACCTAGGAGTTTCCTTCTTCGCGCAAAATTAGTATTTTAGTTCTTTTCCTAGGTGATCAGTCAAACCTTTTTAATCTGTCATCATGCGGTACTCTTAAACTTCGAACCAAAAAAAACAACAAGAAAAACATAATATGACCAAGAGACTAACTGAGAAGCAATTCTTACTAGCACCTTATTGGTTCCTTTCTGTATCACATCAGCACATGATTGGTTTTCAGAACAATCACTCTCATTGGCTGGTTTTGACTTTAAGAAAATCCACTTCTTTTTACTGAAGCAGTCGTGTTTTCTTTCTTTGGGTTATTTGCCTACAACTTTTGACAAAATAATGATAATTCAGTATAGTTTAGTTCATTACATTAAATTCTGCATTAAATTATGTTTCTAAAGATATATAATATAATATTATTTTAAAAACAGTTGATATTCAGAGCCATGAAATCTCCAAAACACAAATTTTCTTAAAAGGCTTCTACAATTTTGGCCACTAGTGTACGTTCACACCTTCTGAGTCTGTCATCGGTTGAGTTTTCTGGCTGATGAATCCTAAAGAGTACGAAACGGCCGTCCTTGTCTCTCCTCGTTGACAGCTCGAGGTGCGAAATCTATTTTTGGTTCCTTGTATCTCCGTAGTTAGCATTTTGTAGAACTTTTAGGCACGTAAAATTTGTTATTACTTAAAACAGTTTAATTTTTTAATTAGTTGAAAACAGTTAATCAATTCTTCATTATTTACTTAAGTTGTCGGAATAATTATCGACCCACGCCTTAATTAATGGATTAATACAATACAACCCCGATTATCCGCGAGTGCCGCGAAAAATTTTTTTAATCACGAACCTCAAAAAAACCAATTTTAATCCAAGCTAACAACAGGGAAAATACAATAGACCCTACAGTGCGAAGGTCGAAAATTACTGACAGGTTTATTGTGCATCGTGATCCTATAGGCCTTCTCGGAATTTGTGGATGCAAACGTAGAGCAAAGGTTTCTGCTTTACTGTACACATTTTAAAAGTTTTACATATGACGTTTTTTGTATAATAAAACGTTGTTTTTAATGGTGAAATGTTTTTGTCGTGTTTACACCTCATTTTTAGTCTTTTCTCGGGTTATCCGCGAAGCCCTTGCCACCTAATCCCGCGGATAATCGGGTCTCTACTGTGTTTATTTTTTAATATAATGAGATATTAAAAGAAATAGGTTAGAAATCTATTGTTTAGATTCCATTGCTTTTCTATGGGAATTTTTGTGGCCTTCCGGCGCTAATTTCTCGATAAGAACCCACTGGGAAAAGATTTCAAGTAGAAAAGTTAGAACGTCTCTAGTCCTCGAATATGCATACCAAGTTCCAAGAAGATCCATATAGCGGTTCAAAGTTATTATGGAATACACACACATGTATAAAAACTGACTACTTTTGATGATCTCACCTTTCCGTTTTTAATCTCGTTCTCGCTCAGATTATTTGTTAAGGAACCCTTTTGGGAATGATTGCGTAAAGGGTACATGGTTCGGTTCTCATGTGGGTTTCGGGATGGTGGACGATCCGCGCTGGGCAGGTTTTCTCGGGGTTCTCCCGTTTCCCCTGCACTTCTCCCACCATACTTTCTCAGTCTTTCTCTCCATCTGTCCTTATTTCCTGTAGGATAGTACAATAGACCACCGGTCGCAGTGCTTGGCTTCTCTGCCACGCACATTCACTACATAACATAACATAACATAACATAACATAACATAACATAACATAACA
>JAFIDM010104648.1:0-10219 GCA_023159025.1 Thereuonema tuberculata | reverse complement strand
TTTCCCTAAATTGGCGATCATCAGTTGAGAGTAGTCACTGTAAACACTGGTTTCAGCCTTTTAATATGTAAATATTGTTAATAAGTATGATGAAAAGATATAAATAAAAAGATAAAATGTTCAGTATGCTGTTAAAGATAGCAATAAGGTGTATTTTGAAAGAAGATTCTGTAAGATACTGTTCTCCTATAAATACATGATATACCAATCTGGCAAAGTTAGGGAAAGAGTATTCAGTGATTGAGGGAAGTCTGGAATACAACAACTAATCAATATGACCACTGTTTTAAAAGTATAGCATTCAGTAAATGATTTTTGTGCCTATCTATTTAATGAACATTTTATCCTAGACTGCCTCTGTGCTGTCTCTTGAAATTCTGTTTATTGAGTTGCTTCTGTTCATTTTTTATGATTTTTGCAATTTCATTAATGACAGATAACCACTTCTTTAATTGAGGGGCCCAGTGGAAAAGGGGCACATGCCACCTCTATATGGATTTTGATTTTTTGCTATTGTTGAGTAGATCCCTGCCGTCTAGTATCTATTTTATTAACCATCATCTTCAATCGCCATCTACTTTCACTATAAGTTTAAATATTTACAAGTAGATACCAACTCTCCACAGGCAATTACTTTTTCTAAAACTTGCTTTCCTGCAAAATTTTCATTTGGTGGCATGTGCCTCTTTTCCACTGAGCCCCTCAATTTATTACTTTTCTTTCCCTCCTGTCATTGTTACAGTTGCAGACTCATTGAAACAACAACTGATTCCAATCTTCTAAAGCCCACATTTCTTACTTTAAAATAGAAGAACATGGGATAATATATATTGCTAAAGAATGAATGCATAATAATGTTTACCTCGTAGCAGGTGTATCTTTAAGATGAAAGATATAAATTATGGTTCTGCAAAAGACTTCTAATTTGCTCATTAAATCACTCACGGTCAGAATCCTCATGAAATAACTGGAGGAGGATTAAAAAATACCTAAAAGTCATTATTTAACAATAAAACATCATAAATTAAGAGGAAAATTTTTTATAAAGAATTTAGTTTCTTCATATATATATATATATCTTTTCAGATGCAAAAAAATGAACTCTACAATAAAGAAAACTTTATTATTTACCAAAATAAAAGTAGAACTTAAAGAAAAAGAAATAAATTAACTTTGTAGACAATCCATCCATCCTCGATTAGCTTTACAAATTCAGTGTAAACATAGGATAATTGTAACAGAAATGGTATTTGAGAATGTAAAGTTTGTTATTATTTGGGAATGATTCAGTAAATATCTGCAACATATTTATCTCTGAAAACTCTGAAAGCTAAACGTCAATAAAAAATCATTCATGTAAGAAAGCATCAGGAGAATAACCCATTCGAGCTTCTCGTCACCACAACAAGAACTTGAAACTTTCCAATTAATTTTTTTTTAATTTTTATTTTTAAATTAACTGTTTGTGTAATTCATAAAACTTATCCTTCTCTAACTATATTAAAGTATTTTGAGAAATAACTTGTGATTAGTAGCAAAGGCAAACAGAGGAATACATCTGTAATGTTCTTTTTTGCACAGTCAGTGACAACAGATGGAGTTTCTTTTTGATAGTTTGATATAAAGAAGTAACATTTTTTTTCCTGGTAAAATGACTGCTCATGAAAGAAACAAAAAAATTCTTATTTTCCATGAATTTGACCATACCAATTTTTGATTTTATAATTTTTATTTTTCAATTTTAGGTTCTGGTAAATCTTATACCATGATGGGCTCACATGACGACAGTAAAGGTATTATACCAAGGATATGTGATGCTTTATTTGAAAGAATTGCAAAAGATGCAGATAACAATCTAAGCCATAAAGTAGAAGTTTCATACATGGAGATATATAATGAAAAGGTTCATGACCTTTTAGATCCTAAAGGGTAAGTTGTTTTTATTTTAAGTAATTTAAAAATATTTCACTCAGGATAGGAGTTTTAAAAAGCTAGAAACTGATACTCTTGGAATTTATGATTAAATGACAGTAATTTAAAACTATAAATAAAATTCTGTTCATGTATTAATTGGGAAGACACAAGATCTGTCAGACTTCCAAAAAGCCCTTATAGTGAGGCAAGTCTTAAAGGAAGCCACAATTAACATAAGAAAAGAAATAATTAATTTTTCAAAAGCATTCATCTCATTTTTAGCAATTGGAAGACAAGTGGATCTTCAATATTCAAACGACACAAATATGCCCAGTTAGCCACATTGCGGAGCATGACTCTCATATTCTGAGAAGGAGAATATGGAGGAACCAACTTGTCAGTGTGTCTGAACAGATATTGATTTCCACAGAGCTCTGAGTCCATCCATTCAGACAGACTCGAACCATGTGCAGAGAGTTGAAGTTTGGTTTTGCAAGTCATAATGCCTGGTTAGGAACCACTGATCTCAACAAAGAACAGAATAATACCCTTACAAGAAAGTATTGATGAATCTTGCTACTAATTGTTTTGCACAGATGGAAGGCAGAGAGTTTGGAGAGAATCTCTTAAAGCATTCACCCAATGTGGGATGTTCTGTAAAGGCTTTAAGACACCAAATTTCTCTTCCATAAATGATCACAGAGTTGAACAAATGACTTATCTAAATTAAATAAATAAAATTAAACATTTATTCTACATAGAATAAGTTGCAAATATTGTAATTGTGCAATGATCAGTTATTCTAATTAAGAGTTAAAATTTTATGAAAAATTATTCAAGAAATGCCAATTTTCCATGTTTATTTTTTTTAAAGTTTATTCTTTTATTTAGAGAAGTACAGAATATGTATATATTGTTTTTCTCCTTTCAGAACAAAGCAAAATCTACGTGTCCGTGAACACAATCTTCTAGGCCCATACGTTGATGGACTATCTACATTAGCCGTTTCATCATTTCAAGATATTGACAATCTCATGCAAGAAGGAAATAAGTCGCGCACTGTTGCAGCAACAAATATGAATAGCGAAAGCAGTCGTTCACATGCAGTTTTTAATGTCATCCTCACACAAACATTGACTGATCAACATAGTGGAGTAAGGATTTTGAATTTCTCTTATGATTGTTGTACTATTTTCTTAATAAAAAGAACTAAAAATGATTTATGAAAACAGACTGAAATACTTCAATATTTGTATGTATCTATAAATTATTATAGTAAATATATACATTTCAAATTTATTCAGAGTTTTGTACAATATTAGTCAAACTTAACTATTGAATCAAAAATTAATTTGTTTTTATTAAGAACTATAACTGTCATATTTATTAAAATAACCCAAAGTTAATTACTGTAAGAAAACACTTACATACGTAATAATACAAATATTGCTAAAGTTAGAGATGGTATGTTATTATGTAGGTAAGTAAGTGTTTTCTTAAGATTTCATTTATATTCTTTTCCAGCCTTCTATTTTTATTATTGTTAGTTGTTTTTTTTTTTGTTAAAGTTAATAAATTAAAAAAAAATAGAAAAAATTATACAAGAGTAGATGGTCATTTTTCAGTTATTGATTAAACAAAAAACATGCGCAATTTCAACAAATTGATTGTGTGTAGACTGAATGAGAATGCAAAGCTCATCTGAAAAAGTTTTGTTTTGTATTGAGTAAATGTATGAAGCTACCAATAGGAGCTCTCAGAACAAATAGAGAAGGTGCAATAGTTTATGTATTTTTAGAACGTCACTTTTAATCATTTATTTCTAAAGTAAATGATTAAAGATGAAGCTAAATAGGATCCAGACAATTTAAACCATTTTGAAGTTAATATACGAGAAAAGTACAACTATTTTAAAGAAAAGCCAGTTTTCTAGCCAAAAAAATATTGGAAATAGTCCATAGTCTCTAATTGTTGCTCAGTATTATTCTGCTTGGGATCATTCAATTGGGATTGACAAACAGTCTCAATTTAAATCATTGCATGTTTTTCAGACATTAGCATTGTCTTTACAGCTTTTAAGTGTTAAGTTTTCCCAGTAGTCCCATACTGTCTTTTGGAATCCATATTGGGATTTGTTTAATGAAGAAACCTTCTGAAGAACTATTAGGGGACAAAGTGGAAGAGATTTGAGCTGTAAAATGATTGAAGGATTAATAACAAGCTGTGCCTGTTTATATTGACCTTTCCCTAAATACTTGAATGTTGAAGAAGAAAGGAGCTGCATATAGGCATCATCTACACTGTTTCATCCTTACTTGAAGATTTGCCAATGGTAGCCTTCTAGGTTTATTCCATACAAATTGAATTACCTAATTCATAAAATTCAAAGTTTTGTCCACCTCTGGTGCGGAAACAGACAGCCTTTCTTGAGTTACATAAACATTTGTACTCTCCTTATTCAATGAGACAGTGTAGTGGTTCTATGATTGGATTATTACTTATCTGCTCGATAAAAGTTTTGCATTGAAAACACCAAGAGCAAAACAAAGTCATAAAAACATAATACAATTGCAGCAGAAATTGCATAAAGTTTTTGAAATTTTTGTCAAGATCAACTGAGCAGCATTTGAATGAATCAGCAATTGAAAAACAGAAAACTATTTGCGATTCCGACAACTATTGGTGATTTACCATATTCAAGTCTTCACTCATGCCCAAACTCTTCCAATTTTATTTTTTTTCCATATTTCAGAAATGTGAACAGTAGATAAACCAGTAGCTGAATTACTGTAATTTATGTTATTATTTTAAGAAGCAGTCAGAGAAAGTAAATAAGAATAACCTTTGTTGAGTGAGTGTAGATCTGTATATTTAAATATTTATGCTTTTAAAATAAAATGTACTTAATGGCATTCAATTAAAATTTAAGGTTACTGGAGAAAAAGTGGCAAAACTCAGCCTTGTAGACTTAGCTGGAAGTGAAAGAGCAGTGAAAACTGGGGCTGTTGGTGAAAGACTGAAAGAAGGCAGCAATATTAACAAGTAATGCTTCTATACATTGTCTCTTACCATTGACATTTTAATGTGATTCATAATTATTTTTTATTGAATTGATCATAAATACATCTAACTAGGACAAACTTTTGTATGAAGATGTGATAATGTTATTTAAAATTAAAATAAAAAATACTATTGATTAGGGATTCAGGATAATAGTTAATAATATATACTACTATATATTTAAATAAAAATGTAAATAAAATATATTTGTACTAATTTATAAGTTTTGTTTGTAATGTTTTTAAACTTTAATACAATATAAACCCTGTTTTTTGTTTTCACAGTATACCACATTACTATAATTTAAATTGCAGTTTATTTTATATATTTCCCTCTTCATGCAAATGGATAGGTCTACTATATAAACTGGCAATTTACATGATTTTAATTTTAAAATTACATCTTTTTGTTAATTTTTTCATAAAATATTCAAAATATTCCCTTCTCACAAGAAATTAAAATTAGGTAAATGTTATAATTTCCATTCTTTTTCTTTATTTTGAGAATGTCAGACTGATTGTCAAACAAATGCATCATGCAGTTTTCTAATAAAAGTAATTGTGCAACAGAAAGAGTAATAGAAACACACTGTTTCCACACAGCTTAGTTTCCGTCCCCAAAGGATTAATCGTATAGAATTCCTGCATTTATATTTGGCTCCGACATATTCCCTTTGAGATGATATGCTCACTTTCATATTAGCTGATATACAGAAACCATATTTCTGTCTACTTTAACTAATATGATTTGAAAGATCTTATTAATGCCTTTGTGAATTCTCTTTTCAAAGCTGCCTTTCAGGCTTTGTATCCAACTCGAGATGATTCTGGGATACCGTATCTATTGGCTCTGCAGTGGACCATGACATAGTCCTCCTCTGATATGTTTAAATTTAAATTTAGCTATTTGACACACAACTTTTTGCTTCAGCTGTGTCCACTCTAGGAAATCTTAAATGCTTCTGCAATGCCTCTTACTATATTAAAACATATATTTAATACGAATTTTCAAAAGATAATTCCTTTCTTCCTTCAAGTTTTTTGATGATAACAATACATGTTCAGGTGATGTCATTCAATTAAGATGTAATAATAATAATACATAATAGGTGTCCTCTAAGATGTGTAATTGAATGACATCACCTGAACATGTATTGTTATCCTCAAAATCTTGAAGAAGGAAGAAGGGAATTATCTTCTGAAAATTCATATTAAATATATATTTTAATATAGTAAAAGTTGTTGCAGAAGTATTTATTTTACAAATATGTTAAGAAGCAGATGGGAATTGAAGAAGAAGTATGGTACTGTAATCTTAAATGCTGCCCTTGATCTAGTCATCTCCGTCTCAATCATCCATAATTTAATTATTCTTCCTCTTGATATTTCATTTTTCTGTCTTCTACCCTTAGGAGTATCACCCCTCCTCCAGTACTTAAATTAAACATTTACTAAGATTTTTAGTAAGAAATGATAGTTTTAGGAATAAAATCAATTTCTTTTGTGAAATCTTACTATATAATAGGTGACCTTACAAATAACAGCATAGTTGGAGGACCATACTCTAAATCAGTGGTCGGCAACCTTTTGTTGTAAAAGGGCCAAATATGTTATGTTGGGATTACTGCAGGCCGCACTTGGGCCAAAAAGAAAAATCTTATTTTAACAACCAAAAAAAAAAAAAAAACGCAAAATCTTATTTTAACAACCAAAAAAAAAAAAATCTTAATTTAACAACCAAAAAAAAATCTTCCAACATGCCCCGCGAGCCGCACCAAAACGCTTCATGGGCCGCGGGTTGCCGACCGCTGCTCTAAATAAGCAACAGTAGCGATGACTAAAGTCGGGCAAATGAGAGAACGACTTTGACCTTCAACTACAGCCATGATCTATTAATCATTCCAGGACTGAATTTGTCTCGGAGAGAGAAGATAAAACATGGCGACTTTCGGACAAAGAAAACCGTTGGAAGCGATACAAAAAGGAAGTTATTGATACTGTTACTTTTTATTTCGAAAAGGCCTTATGACATGCTTACTTATGGCACTTCAGAGAAATTGTTTTCGATCGAGTGCCGTTTTTTTAGATGAGACGTGAGTAAACGAAATCCCATAGTGTTTCTTCTTGTTGGCAATCTCAGGAATGCAATGTCGTCAAAAAACCAAATGGAAAAGGTAGGAGACTGATTTTGAACGATTGAAACGAATGAATGAATAAAAATTAATTTTGGAAATTATATTGGATGTGAAATCAGAATAGTTCAAGAAAATGAATGTCGTCTTTTTTCCGTAAACTTCAAACTCCCTAAATGTTAACTTTCCCGCCATAAACACTGACATATACAATCGATTCAAATTCTACTATTGCGACATCTGGTGGCCACGGTCGTTCTTTGGTTTGCCCGAATATAGTAAATTACTAAAGACAGAAATCTATTAAAACAGTGAAGGTCTAGGACTTACTTTATATGTAGGGAAATGAATTATTAAATATTAAGAGGAAATATGATGATAATATTAAGTAATGGCTTTGTTCAAATTTCTTATCTTTGAAGTAAAATCCTGATCTTCATAATCCTCTGTTCCCAAAGACTCAACTCTTGAAATTATATACGAAAACATCAACAACACTTTAAATTAATGAAAATCAGAACTTCTTTTATTTCCTCAAACATCTTCAATGCAATATTTCGATTTAAAGTGTTGTTGATGTTTTCGTATATAATTTCAAGAGTTGAGTCTTTGAACAGAGGATTATGAAGATCAGGATTTTACTTCAAAGATAAGAAATTTAGACACTGCTTCGAAGATTAGATATTTGTTTAATAATTTTGGATATTATTCAAAGAAATTTGGATGGTGATAAAAAAAGTTTGAAATCGCCCTCAGGAGTAAGAGATTCGGACATTGCTTCAGAAATAAAAAGATTGGATATTTAATAAGAAATTTGGACATCGCTTTCAAAAATAAGAAATTCAAAAGCTTAAATATTTTTTTAAATTTCATATTTTATTGTAATAATGCTGCACGCTTTACGCATTTATAATGAGCGTGTCACTTTTGTATTGTTATTTTTAGAATCTAACATTCTGATTGTCATTTATTTTCTGGTTTTTGGGAGATGAAGGAAGCTATTCCTTTTCCCTTAATGTATTTCATTTAAAGCTTGAGAAAGAAAATCCGATCAAGATTTTCGAAATATCGCATTGAAGATGTTTGAGGAAATAAAAGAAGTTTTGATTTTCATTAATTTAAAGTGTTGTTGATGTTTTCGTATATAATGGCTTTGATTTTATTTGGATTAAGTTGAGAATGATATTGTAGAATTATTAGGGTTATCCAACATTTTTCTTTCTATTGGTCTAATAAAAAGGAAAGAAGGCAATGCTTCTTGTTTCAAATTCTATTTAAAATCTTATTTTAATTGATTTCAGTAGCTACCACAGAAACAGTGCCTCATTTAGTTAGAAATTACTTTATAAAATTTTGATATGTAAATTGTTAGAATACTAGACTTTCTAGAAAATTAATAACCTTTGAAGACATTACTCTTTTAATAACATTTATACATCAGAATCAGTTACAATGTGTATCTGTAGGTGCATGTATACATCGATCTGCCAACACATTAGGAGTACCTACTTAATATGATGTTGATCCTCCTCTTGCTTTCAAAACAGCCTTCACCCAGTGAGCCATGGATTGTGAGAGATCTTGGTAGGTCTCCTGTGATAGCTGGTGTCACGATGCTACCAGAAGATCCTTCATTTCCTGTAAATGACATGGTTGAGGTGATTCATCATGAACATGTTTCTCCAACTCAGATGCTCATTCAAATTCATAAATCAGATTCATCACAAATGCTCGTTCGGATTCATGTCGGGATTTTAAGGGCCATGCTAATAGGTAGAACTCTTCCTCATGTTCTGTAAACTATTTTTCCCTAACAATCCTGGCTGTGTTACTTGGAGCATTGCCTTACTGATAGAAGGCCTTTCCATCAGGGAACTTATTCACCATAAAGGGGTATACTTGATCAGTAGTGATGTTCAGGTAGGTCACATCTATCAGAGTTCTGTCTATAAGGGTGATAGGTCCAAGCATTCCCTAGGAAAACGTTGCTCAGACCATAACTCTCCCTACATATATCTGCATTCGTCCCAATGTTCTGGTCCTAATGTTTTGGCTGATCAGTGTATGTATATATACTCTGATAATTTCATTTTTATATGTCAGAAGTTAGAATATATGAAAGGATTGATTAAAAATTAAATAAATGATTCATTATTTTCTCTTCTTTAATTTTTTTTTTTTTTTAAACTTTGAATATTTTTAGATCACTGACAACTTTAGGTTTGGTTATCTCAAAATTAGCTGACCAGTCTTCTGGAAAAATGAAAGATAAATTTGTTCCTTACCGAGATTCAGTTCTTACTTGGCTACTGAAGGTTAGTCTGATACAAATTAGTTTTTTTTTTTTACAATTTGAAGAATTAATGAATTAATTATAATTAATGTTTGAAAAAAGTAGTTTTCAATTGCGCTCTTTACTATATGCAAATGGCAGTTCATTTCTTATTGCCAGTTAAGTAATTTTTATTTTAAATTTCTAAGTTTCGGTGCTGGATGGTTAAGAAGTTATATCTGCTATATCCTTTTTTGTAAGTTGTTACAAAGAAAAATGTATTTTTACCAGTCACGACTGCTTTGTTAATTTATCATTTTTATTTTATTTTTAATTCAAATTCTTTCTTTAGGATAGCTTAGGAGGAAACAGTAAGACAGTAATGGTTGCAACTATCAGTCCTGCTTCAGATAATTATGAAGAAACGTTATCTACCTTGCGTTATGCTGATAGAGCTAAGCGTATTGTCAACCATGCTGTTATCAACGAAGATCCCAATGCAAGAATTATCCGAGAATTACGTGAAGAAGTAGAGATGTTGAAAGACCAGCTGAAGAATGCTACAGTAGGAAACTGTTTATTTGTTTGATATTTCTAAATTAAGGTCTTGAAAGAAATGTTAGATTACTTGTCATTGGTGACAATGCGTTAAGTTTTTTTTTTTAAAAAAATTCCATTTATCCACATAAGTCAGCGAAAGTGATTTTATTGAATCTGATTTTTTGGCAGAATATTTATAAATATCCAATTAAGATTGGCTATGCTAACTGTATAAATATTGACAAATTTCATTAAATATTTCATTATATTTTTATATTGATAAATTCCTTAAAATAATGGAG
>JAFIDM010104647.1:0-10219 GCA_023159025.1 Thereuonema tuberculata | reverse complement strand
CACTCAAACCATCATAACCAGGTTCAGGAACATCTCGACACACTAAAACAAAAACTCAGTGCACTTGCACTGAGATTACAAAGATTACAAAGATAAAAGATTACAAAGATACAAACAGTGCACTCTACGCAAACAACAGAACAATACTTTCCAATACAATGAGAAAAAACTCTACGGATCCCTTTCATCTCCCTCCACTGCAACCAACACAAACACACCCACCAGCGAGGCATTACATGAATACTGGTCGTCTCTGTGGTCCAACCCAATCCTCCACAATGACAAAGCATCATGGATCACAGATGAAGAACAACTCGCTGAACACTTACCCTTCATACCCTTCCATGATATTACTCTCGCAGATATACAGACAGCACTAAAACATGCACACAACTGGAAGGCTCCTGGTGCAGACGGCGTTCAGAACTTCTGGATCAAGAGGTTCACGTCCCTGCATGGGTAGCTAGCTCTTGCACTCACTGACATAATCCAACACCCAGAACATATGCCTCTTTTCCTCACACAGGGTGTCACTTACCTACAGAGCAAGAACACTGAAACAGCACACCCTGCAAATTACCGTCCAATCACTTGCCTCCCCACACTTTACAAACTCCTCACCTCCTGCCTTACAGACAAAATTTACACACACATCGAGACACATAACATTCTTTCCGAACAGCAGAAGGGCTGTCGCAGGAATTCCCAGGGTTGTAAGGAGCAACTCCTTATTGACTCTGGAATCCTGCGCCAGGCGCGCGCGAAGAATAGGAACTTACACATCGCGTACATCGACTACAAGAAGGCATTTGACTCAGTCCCCCATTCCTGGCTTTTGCACACTCTTCAACTCTACAAAGTACACCCCAAAATCACGGCATTCTTGGATGCTACGATGAAGAGTTGGAACACAACACTACACCTATGCACCTCCAATACCTCCATCACTACAGTCCCCATTCCTATAAGGAGAGGTATTTTCCAGGGAGATTCCTTGAGTCCTCTTTGGTTCTGCCTCGCCTTGAATCCATTAAGCCACATGCTAGACAACACAAAACACGGTTATAAGCTTACCTCAGGCATTCTGACATCATACAAAATCACACACTTACTCTACATGGATGATATTAAACTCTACGCCACAAACAGTGCACAACTTACTAATTTACTACAAGTCACAACACAGTTCACCAAAGACATTGGGATGGAATTTGGAATCGACAAATGCCGCAAGCTACATATAACACGCGGGAAGACTACGAATTTGGAGGGTTTTGAACTGGACCATGGGTTGGCCATCCAATCCATGGAAGAGGGAGAGACCTACAGGTACCTGGGCTTCCAGCAAGCGCGCGTCATTGACAACGCAAACATCAGAAACGCACTCAAGAAAACATACTGTGCTCGCGTTCACAACATCCTGAAAACACAACTCAATGCCAGAAATAAAATTAAAGCCATTAACACTTTTGCCGTCCCCACACTAACATATTCGTTCGGCATAATTTCAAGGACAAACACTTAACTCGAAGCACTACAACGCACAACATGCACTACATTCACGAAACACAACATGCACCACCCCAAGTCCGCTACGGAAAGGATGACTCTTCCCCGCAAGGAGGGAGGCCGAGGACTCATCAATCTCATCACCCTACACGAAAAACAAGTACACACACTTAAGGAACACTTCCACCAAAGAGCACAACACTCCTCACTCCACTCAGCCATTGTCAAGGCTGACACACACCTCACACCCCTGGACCTCGCAAACCATTCTCTAACACTCACCACTCCCGACACCCACACACAGCAGCTGCGTGAATCATGGGCTCGTAAGGAACTCCATGGCAGACATCGCCACGAACTCAGCCAACCTCATGTCGACATGGAAGCGTCGAACAGATGGCTGATGAGTGGTGAGCTGTTTGGGGAGAGCGAAGGGTTCATGATTACGATACAGGACCAAGTCATTCCCACACTCAACTACAAGAAACACATTCTACACGACGCAAACACACATGACGACAGATGCAGGAAATGCCACACTACACATGAGACGATCGATCACATAATATCTGGCTGTCCCCTTCTGTCCCAAACAGACTACCTCCACCGACACAATCAGGTAGCATCGATCGTTCATCAACAGCTAGCACACAAACACTCACTTATTAAGAACACGGTCTCATACTACAAGTACACACCACAAAGCGTACTAGAGTCACCCTCACATAAGCTGTACTGGGATCGTGCCATTCACACAGACAAAACAATACATCACAACAGACCTGACATTACACTTGTTGATTAGGTCAACAAACAGACCTATCTCATTGATATTGCAGTTCCCATCAGCAAGAACATGCAGAAAACTCACGCTGACAAGATAAGTAAATACACAGACCTAGCACACGAGCTCCAGAAGCAGTGGAGGCAGGACCGAGTACGTGTTGTACCCATCATCCTGTCCGCTACTGGTCTGGTGCCTCACACATTGCATCACAGCCTCAGCACACTAGGACTTCATAAAAACACTTATACACAACTCCAGAAGGCTGTGGTACTCAACACAACACGCATTGTTCGGAAATTTATGGACACAAGCATACACCCCTAACTATTCTTCCAAACATTTTTTTTTTCTTTACACTTGGCAATATGTGCTTTGGGCCTTGATCCGCCATATTGTCTTAGCTGGGGAAACCCATGTTTTGAAACTTTTTCGAGATAATAATAATAATAATAATAAAAAGAATAAATATAATAGTAATGCGATGTATATATTTCTACAGCCAAAACAAAGATTTCATTAAACGTCTGCAAAATTGCACATTGGTAATAGAATGAAAACGCGAATTTATAATTCTCAAAAATTATATGTAATCAAATAAGGTTGGTGCGGAATTGCACTATAAAACCTCGCATATTTTTATTCAGTTTTATTCAAAAAAGGGGACTTATTTATAGGTGTTACATGCATGTTTAATAAATCTTATTAAAATTTTATATATATCTTTAAAATAATACAAACATAAATTGATCATTTTAAAACTGAAATCGAAAGTCATTTCATTTTTCACCGCTATGCGCGCTCGTGTTCCAACGGATACTTCCTGTTTTCGGAGATTTTTAAAAGCTTATAACTTTTGACCTAGAGGCCAACAGGTAAAAGTTTTGGTGTCATTATTTTTATTTTTTTTTAAGCTGAACATTTTGCTATGCAATTTATGTTAATCTGTTTCTGACAGCATAACGTGTCTCCAAGTAAGACTTGTTACTTACTTGGTCGCGATGCTCGGCTGTCAAGCCACCCACGCTCACCACATTACATTACATTGTTGCTTACTTGTTAGTTGCAACTTCAAAGATAGTACTTACCATGTCACCGCCAACATACATACCGTCTCCGATGGAAAACAAATACTGTGAGCAACCTGACCAAGCTCGATTTATACGGTAAAATGCAATACTTGAACTTGCTTTCTTTACTAAATTTCTTTGTATAATCGAGTTTCTTCGTTGTTAGCAGTTATTTCATTCTCATCCACCCCCATCCACCCATATTAAATATCCACACGTATTTCATGTAGTTTGATTACTGTAAACTGATTATTGATACTGTTTTATTTTTTATAAGGCCCTAAAATCATTGAATATCTTTCTGTTTCCCATAACATGAAGTATATTCTAAATTCTTCCTAACGTGTCTAAGGTTTGTAAGACTGTAAACATGCATAAAGTTTAAAATATTTCCGAAATTCTCTCTGCCACTTTACAAATCTATTTTCGAGTAGCCTAACTTTCAATATCTGCTCCTTATCACTCCCTCACTTATCAGACCCTTCCAATCTCTCATCGCAACCTGACATCTAATTTTCCCTTCTTCTTATTGGGTTTTAATTCCAACTATCTGTATCTTACTGTTATTCTTAATTTTTTTTTATGCAAGTTTCTTAATTTTATTACAATATTGAATTTTTAAAAATGCCAAGGTGTTGTTTTTATTCATTTTAAAACATTAACTTTGTAGATATTAACTTTGGTATCACCGTCTCCAATAACTGAATATTCCAATTTGCATTATGTAATACATAACTGACTTTGAGATCAGGAAGGTTGTGTTTAACATTTATCCAAGGGTCACAAGATACCTGGTGTTGTCGTATGCTATAAGTTAGTTGTTTTGTTTTTATTTATATATAATTTCTATATTTTAAATTTATATTTAGATATATTTCAAGATATTTTTATTAAAACAGTAAATCCTTTAATTAAAATCCCCTTTCTCCTTATGATTCTGTATTGCAAATTTTTGAGTGTTTAAAATTTATCTAAAATTTATTATAGCGAAGAATTTTTAAATATAAAGATAAACTAATATAGTTTAACAGTCTTTTTATTTCAATTTGCTTCAAATGTTGAGGAAAATGTTAGATTTAAATTTAAAATGTTGTTAAACGCCAATCGAACATTGGATTCTATTTCAAGATATGCACTTAAGCACAGTAAAAAATTAGTTTTGACAAATTATTTTGGAAAAAAAATTGTTCATTTCATTAATAACTTTTTATTAATTTATTAGAATACATGCTTATAGAGGAATTTAAAGCGTAATTCTAGCTATTATCGTATGTTAGGAAATTATGAAGAAGTTTCTGCATTTCTGGAAGATTCTTTTAGGCTAAGATCCATCAATAAGTATTAAATAGAACTATTCAAAACATTTCAGATAATTTTTATAATAATTCAGTTCAACAGTCTTTTTATTTGAATGTGTTTGAAATACTGAGGAAAAATGTTTTAATTTAAAATTCTGTTAAACGCTAGGCCAACATTGGATTCTATTTCGAAATAAGCGTAACCATAACGAAATGCTGGAAAAGCTTTTATAAAGATTTACTTATTTCAGTATTAACTTGGAAAATTCAATTTTCCATATTGAACTTGAAATGACATTATTCCCATTTTGCCCACTGGTTAATACTTGTATGTATTAAAAATTCTCTTGAACTTTTATTTTTATTTTACTTTTGACCAGATGGTCATAATTTAATGTTAAAGAAATTCATTCGTTAGCTTATATTAATTTTTTTAAAATTAGATTAATCCACCCTTTTCATAAGTAAGAATAGATTTTTGGTTCTTTTCCTGTAAGCAAAGTCACTGTAGCAAAGCCATTAAAATTCATTGAGATCCGAAGAAGACATACGACTTTTTTTTTTTGAAACAGCTTTTTTGCTAAACGATAATTCAGAATTTGAAATATAAAAAATGACTGAATTGAAATAAGATACTTAAAGTATCTTTCTTGAGGTTCAGTTCTTGTAGGATATGGCCTGAATTAGCAACCTTAGTAATTTTCTTGGAACGAACAGAACAAGAAAGTTGTAGGAAAAGTGAATAAGAGTTCGAAATTGCTTAGTTTTGAAATGAAATGAAATAGAAAATGGAAAGGAATACAAAGACATAAACGCAAAAGAATCCGTAATCTGAATTCGAAGATTGAACGACAGATTAATAATGTTATTAGGCCTGACCTATTGATTATATTAGGTGACATTCCAACTCAAGCATTGATATTTATTGTGTTTTATATTTAGAGGAAGAAAAATATTATTTGATAAAGGAAAGCTTAGTTTTTTAAATTAAGAAAATTATCGAAAATTAAGAAAATATAGGACTAATTTACGAGATTAGAATTCTAATAATTGTTCTAATTAGAATTAGAAGTCTTGGAAAGATAAATGTTAATGTACTAAAGCACCTTGTTTTTTTCGAATGATTACTTATTAAATGTTAAGGAATTCTAAGTAGTCCGACTTTGAATTACAAGTGGGTTTTTTTTTCTTATTTTTTTTCATAGCATTAAACGTGATCCAAGGAAGACATAACTGCAGTGTTTTTATTTTCTTCAATGGACACGCAGTATTTAATGGACGTACAATGCATTACTAGATATGCATTACTAAAGAATATGAAATACTTTAATTGACAAGCAGTGTTGATCAATGCAGTGCTGCTCAGGCTTATGGAGATAACTATTTGAATTCAACGGCCTAAACTCAAGAGAATCACAGTAATCGAATAAGGCATAGATTAAGGAATCACTACAGAGAACACTACGGCAGTGTTCTCTAATCAATAGCGGATTATAAAATCAACAAACCTATATTCCCCACCCCTAAATAATTCATATTTTTTTTTTCTTTTTTTTTTTTTTGGTACCTCCAAATGTTTCTTCCTTTGGCAGCCATGGCCTCTACACCTGAAAAATGGATGTCTTCAAGCAGTGACGGCATCAGTCAACGCAGCCTTCTCATTGGTTCTCCGCACCTTCACCCCCCTTTTGGTCCAACGCCTTTCATGCAAATCACCATTCCAGTTTTTGTATTTAAGAACATGAAAAATTTTTTTGGATTCAGTTGAGAAAGCTATGTGTCTGTAGCGAAACCAGTCCTTGTACCTTTTAATGTGTTAAAATATTTTTAATTAAATCTGTGTGTCGGCGTCTTTTTATTCATCATTCAAATGCACACGTTAAAACTTATGAAACTTGAAGCAAAAATCGCCATTATTGCAATTCTCATCATGT
Organism: Thereuonema tuberculata; assembly: GCA_023159025.1. Lineage (NCBI taxonomy): Eukaryota > Metazoa > Arthropoda > Chilopoda > Scutigeromorpha > Scutigeridae > Thereuonema > Thereuonema tuberculata. Next base: position 3,624 of record JAFIDM010104647.1, on the reverse strand, counting down.
TCTACTTTGCAACAGCTGGATGGCAACAGTACCAGATAAACCAGTTCTTCCGGAGCCACAAGAAATTAGCAGCTCTAAAAACCGCCCTTCTGTTTAACAACGCCTGCAAAAAATGGGAGTTGATACCCCCCAGCTTGGCCTTCAATAAGGTACGTGAACGTTCTCCGCAAATTAATCGTGCCTTCACTCAACTTAGGAAAAAATCCTTTCGCATAGGTTACTGACATTACATAAAAAAGTCAAAGCTTTAACCAATAGCATTAAATTTCGCTCCTCTAAATTAGACTTTCATACCTCAAGCTGAGTTTATTGATATCTTGCAACGAGCAGCTTCAACTTACTTCAACCATTTCCAGAAAATTTCAAATATCCATGTCAGCAAATTAACCCTCTTAAGTCTGAAAAAATGGCCTCCAATTCCGCAAGCAAACAACAGAATTGTTAACATCAGTAGTCATAATCTATCAATTTTTCAAGAACAATTATTAAACAAAGGGCTCAAATTCAACCTACCTTCCACCCCCCACCTGGACCAAATCGTTCCACCGATAGAAGCGGCTTTTCGTAGACTACCAAAGAACAATATTCCTTCCAATTTACGTCCTACCTTAGGTAATGTTATCCGTAATATAGTGCGTCAATCTAATAAGCATTTAATTCATCCATTGGAAATCCAAGCTTTAAAAGAAATAAAAGGGATAAATGATTTAAAGATTTTAATGGCGGATAAAGGTGGGAACCCCGTCATTATGAACGGTCACCAGTACATCGGCATGGCCCGTAAGTTCATGGAATCTAATCCTAATATAGTTTTCTTTTCTAACAACGATAAATGCGTTTTAAATTATAATAGAAAAATTTTAAGGCAATTATATACGGAAGGTCATTTATCAGAAAACACCGTTGACAGACTAAAGCAGCCCGCACACGATGCAGCTTTTGCTGTGCAACTCGATGCAAATGAGTTGCACAGAAAAAGTTGCAAACTATAGTCAAGGCGCAAACGATGCAACATTGTTAGCGCCGCCGTGCGGACAACAAACGAAGCACACAACGAATTTGAATGACGTCACTGGACATGACATCAAGGATACTGCTGTGATATCGTTCCAAAACTAAATATTTGTGATTTATGTTAAACATCTGAGAAATTGTTTTAAGAAATTAATAGCCGGTATGTAATCGCAGTTGATGGCAATAATGCGATTCACGAATAACAACTACCAACAGCCAATAATAATCCATTGCTCACTGAAACAATGACGTCACGTGGCAGTTTCCGGAAATGGTGAATGAGCGACAATCCGCTTCCGATGTGAAATATTCAAAAAATCTAGGTTTTTCAAACGTTTTGATACATTCTGCCGCATTAATTTTGATTGGGTGAAAAAATTAAAAGATTCCTGAAATTCACAAATGAAAATGTAAAATTCCATATATATTGGGTTGGCTAAAAAGTTCTTTCGGTTTTTTTACGTGCGTTGGCTGTAGTAGCGCTTAGGTGTCTTTAACGTCATTCGACACCATTTTGTTAGATTGTACTGTGAGTCTGTGACAACTGTCATATCAGCGTACATTTAAAACAAAAACCGATCAAAATTGGGAATTTTGTGTCTCCAATTTAATGAAGATGGAAGACAATAAGCACGCAAGACCGCATGTTTCTTTGAGGACCAGGCAAAAACTGTTACAGCTTGTCTGGGAAGTTCTGATTCATTCGCCGTATTCACCAGACATTGCACCTTCGGATTTCCATTTATTTCGGTCTTTACAAAATTCTCTTAATGGAAAAAAATTCAATTCCATGGAAGACTCCATAGGCACCAGGAAGATTTTTTTGCTCAAAAAGATAAGTTTTGGGAAGACGGAATTATGAAATTGCCTGAAAGATGGCAGAAGGTAGTGGAACAAACCGTTGAAGACGTTATTCAATAAAAGTATTAGTGACAATGAAAAATGTGTCTTTTATTTTTACTTAAAAACCGAATGAACTTTTTGGCCAACCCAATACTTTTGCTGCAGATAATTATTATAATAGCAATTAAGCTGCAAATTAATTTGAATAGTTTAATAATAAAGTAAATATTTTAATAGAAATAACTTGAATTTATTGGCTTTTAAATTGATTCAATTTGGCACACTTTCATGAAGAATTTTATAAGTTTAAAATTCTTCTTACGGGCTTTTAAAGAAAGAGACAACATATCAGTCGAGTTTTGGCTTTCTTCTATTCTAAAGAGGGCCTGTTCTGTTGTATCAGTGTCTCGTGTCTAATTATTAATATGATGATGAAACAGAATAAATTTCTTCTTTTTTGAAGACATTTGAATTTAATCCTGTCCTCACGAATCAATCCAAAATATTTTTTATTTTGCTGGTAGGGTTCTGAATTCATCATTTTTTTCCTTACTAATTTTCTGTTATGGTAATTAGTATGATATGTTGACAATTTGAGAAGGTGCGACGACATTTTTAATTATATTACCATTATTAGGCTTACCATACGTCCGAGATTAGCCCGGACAGTCCTGGTTTTTCAGTGCTGTCCGGGGTTGCAAAAATGTCCGGGGTTTAAGAATTTTATGACTGTCGAGGATTTTTTAAAAATTTTATATCGCGTTTTTAAACATTCTCTTACGGCCGTGCCTCTCTCAGCTGACCTTGGAGCAAGCGCTGACGTCGATGGGAAGGCGTGGCTACCGGTTCCGCCACAACTTTTAGAGGTAGACTTTCAGTATCTAGTGTTAACATCTGCTAAATGTTAAAATTAATGCAGAACTTTCTTGTTGTGAATTTTATGATGCAATTAAAACAAACAAACCATTTCTGAAAAAAGTCATGTTTAGTGAAAAATACAACTGTTAAAACTTTTTAAGTAATTTCAAAAATATGTCATGGGTTGGACCCAAAAAAATATGGTAAGCCTAACCATTATGACTTATTATAATCTGCTGCATTCGCAATCATAGGTGCCACCACCCAGGCACGTAGCGAGGGGCGGGAAGGTCCTCCCACCCCTCTTTACTGAAGAAAAAAAGAAAGGAAAGTGTAAATGCTCAAGTGTGTATGTGTAATTGACGAAAGCCTACTCTCGCTATAGATTTTTAGTATTAAGATCATTTTACTTTTAAAGTTTCATTTAAAGACAGCAAAGTCATTTATAAAAATTTAATGTAATGGACCACTCCCCCTTATTAAAATCCTGGCTACGTGTCTGCATCACCCCTCCTGGAATTTTCAGTTTTAATATAAATCATATCACTTCTTATTTACGAGACCTAACAGATTCAAAAAATTGGTAAAATTTATTATCTATAAATTTTACATTGTAAAGTACACTTTTACAGTTTTTACATTGTCGAAACTTGTTGCTCTCTCTTGCAAAAATTTTCATCCACCTGTATTCACTATCCTTTTCTAAAAGTGTAACATTCCTTTTCTGACAAAAAATTAAGAATATATTTAACATCGAACGAAACAACTATCTCCAAGAAATAGTTAATCAATTACAGTTTTGACACTAATTTGCAGCGTCATTGTAATATTTAATGTCTTTCTTTTAGCACTAGGTGACACTAGCAATTCGTTCGAAGTCGCAGAAAATTGCGCACGAAATACATTCAC
>JAFIDM010104646.1:0-10220 GCA_023159025.1 Thereuonema tuberculata | reverse complement strand
ATAAAGAATTACAATATAGCTGGTATGAAACTTTTATCATCCCAGGAAGATTTCAAACAATGAGTGTGAAACTAAAGTTAAACTAAAATTAGTGTTCATTTCTTACTTTAATTTTCTTTTTCTTCTCTTTGTTCCATTGTAATCCATACCTCTGTATAGCTGGCACAGAAACATTCCGATTATATACATTAGGAAGAGTCAGGATAAGCACAAATTCAATACACTTACAGTTGAAATTCATTTTGACATAGAGAAAATATTGTAGGTGATTTCAAGTCGAGTCCATGTTGCAACTGCTGATGATGTCTATATGTAATGTATTCACTATTTCGGATTGTGATGGCCCGTAGGTGTTCCGATATACGCTGGGATATCCTTCGACCCGTTTCTCCAAGGTAAATACAACTGTGGTTAATACACCGAATACCATAGATAACTGCTTTGGGGTCAGCATGATTTTTCACTTCACTATTGACGAACCTTTGGTCAGTTTACTTTGACTGACTAACAGACGATGTAATGACGATACCGCTTGGTCTGCATATCTTTTTAAGACACGTATAAACTTCACTATGAAAATCAATAGATGGGTCAATCAACTATTCTTTGTACCCAAGTTTGTCCCGAACACAAATTTAATAAATATTGATTTTGGAAATAATTATTGGACTTTATTTTTACCCCAAAGTACTATTAGGTCATTGATCAAAAGCTTTAGAGTGACCGATGTTAGTTTAATTATGAATATTTTATTATTTTTACTGTAATTTAGGAGACAATTTTTCCCCGCGAGTGTTTGGTTTCCCTGTTACTTCAGAGACTTCGCAAACTCCTGAAGCGAATGTTTTAATACAGATTGGTATTAAATATACAAAATATATATTAAATGAAGGGCCTAGCAAAAGTCACATTCTCCTTTAGCAAATTTTTCAGGAAACATGAAAAACCTCTCATTTCAATAAAACAAGGTTTTGAAACTTGCATTTTTTTTTTTAAAATATAATGTAGTCAGACAATGTGGTGTGTAATGCTGTTTCAAATCATACACAACATATAACTTGGAAAAATGACTTTAAAACATGGAGAATGTGACTTTTGGTACTTACAGATGGAGAATGTGAGTTCTGCACTTGAATAGTTTGCAGAATATTACTTTTGACACCATGCGTTCTAGAAATTATCAGAGAAGATAATGTAACTCACGATATTATTTAGTTTGTTTAGGGTGAAAAGTTTAAATACCGGCATACTTTTTGGCACAAAAACTTTGTTTATTGAAGAAACAAATTTTACAAATTATTCTCACAATATAGTAATAAAAAAAAAAACAAAAAAAAACTATAGATTGTCATCAAAACAGTTCAGTTTATTGAACAAAATCAGATCTGGAAAGTCTGCAGTTCATCTACAACGTGATATTCCTCCTCATATTCTCCTGGCACATGTATTTCAGGTCCATCCAAAACATTGACGAAAAATTTCAAAATCTTCATTAGATCGCCACTCTTCTCCGTAGTGTTTTTCCTTTAGCTCTCTTCCATTTCGGTGGTGTATTCACACGCTTCTTTGGACTTTGCCAATATTTCTATCAATAGGTTTAACACTTTGATCCATTATTAATAAAAAAAAGGACATCACAATAAACTTTACACTTCACTCTTACCCAAACATAACCTATTGCTGACTGTGTCACATGACTACATCACGTGACCAAAATACAGCTCCCCATTGGCTGAGTGGAGAATGTGAGTTTTGCACTAGAATCCTCAGTGGAGAATGTTAGTTTTGCTCCAAAACGTGATTTTCAACATTAAATTTATATAAGAGAATAAGAGTTTTGATAGCTGAAACCTTCAGAATAAGGTATAGTTCAATGTGAACAATAATAATATATCAATAACTCATTTCCCGCCAAAAGTGGAGAATGTGACTTTTGCAGTTAGGCCCTTCAAATAGTAGTAACTGATAGTAAGGATATGCGACGATGACAAGGAAAAGTAGGCTGTTTGTTTTGTTTTGTCCCGCAGGGACAGTAACGCAGGGGACAACTTACCGCCACAGGTACAGTACCGCAGGGGACAAATTATCGCCATAATCTCACTAAATAAAGCAAAATATTGCTCTTCAAATTAAAAAAAATGTGCTCTGCCCGTTATCTTAACTAAAACGTCATTCACTAATCGTAAAAATGTGCTCCATAAGAAGTTAGATTTTCGATTTTTGTTTGTTAGAAAATCATTATGTTGTCACTCGCGTTTAGTATAAAAAATAGTTGATTGACCCCGATACATACTGCCGTATATTGGGTTCCACCGTTCTTGAAATCGACTTGAATCACCTACAATATTTGCTCTATGTCAAAATGAATTTCAACGTAAGTGTCTTGAATCTGTGCTTATCCTGACTCTTCCTAATGTATGTAATCGGAACGTTTCTGTGCCAGCTATACAGAGGTATGGATTACAAAGAAACAAAGAGAAGAAAAAGAAAATTAAAGCAATAAATGAACACTAATTTTAGTTTAACTTTAGTTTCACACTCATTGCTTGAAATCTTCCTGGGATGATAAAAGTTTCATACAGCTATATTGTAATTCTTTATTTTTTATTTTTTGTTTTTTATTTTTTAAGATTTTTAATTTTTTAATTTTGAATTTCTATTTCCTTTTTACTTTTGTCCTGTAATTTTATTAATTTTGTATACATCTGAACGTTTCTGTCTCAGCTGTACAGAAATAACGGTTGGAAAGGGAAAAAGTGAAAATGTAATTAAAAAATAAAATGAACCCTAATTAGCTTTACACTTAATGCTTGAAATCTTCCTGGGATAAAGCTTGTTAATATCAGCCGTATGAAGTATGTATTAAGCTTTAAATAGAGCAAAGAAAATGATTTAAATGAACTTTGGTTTTTATTGTTTATATTTTTATTTTTTTTTTAATTTTATTTTTTATATATTTTTTGTTATATTTCATTTTTGTTCATTTCATGTCTCTTAATCGAGTTCCCTTAATCTTCATTTCCTCTTTTGATTACGTCATATTCTTAAGAGTTTATTTGCAGATTCAGTTCTTCAACACAAACATTTATATTTGTTATTGAGCCACCAGCATGAAGTTGTTTACTACTGGCAGTACCAGTTTGTTCCTGTAGATGGTGCCCCTGCAGCCACGTCACCAGCCAGATTGTTGGATTTCGGGAAATTCCGTTGCATTGTGGGATTTAGATTTGTCTTTTTAACTGCAACACTCTGTATATTTTGTACTTGATAATAGGCGCTCAGCTGTGCAGAAACTGTAGTCGTATTTAACTCATTTTTTGTATTAAAGGAACTTTTTTGAATATTAACCAGGTGCATCGGCTAATATTTGTGAGTATAATACATCAATATTATTTTAAGAAAATAATAGAAAGAAATTTCAATAACAATTTCTATTGTTAAAAGACTTACAGTGAATTCATTATAACTCTGAAGACACGTAACAACTCCATATATGGTAAGCGATTGAGCATTAGTTACTCCGTTTAGTTCTGTTTGAACGTGGTTCCGAACATGGCGGCTGCCGAACGCACACCGTTGTTCGTTGTACCAACAAAACTTTGAATAGTCAATCGAAAAGAAACTCATTCAGTGTTCAATATTGTTATGGAAACCGAAGTTTCGCTTACCACTAAGCCTAGCCCATTGTTTGAAATACCGGGCAAGAAAATACAGCAGCCGGCATCGATAACAGAAATGGACGACTAAAAACAAACTTTTTATGAAATCAAAAATACGAAAATAAAAAAATAAAATGAATAAATATAGAAATATATTCTTAATATTGAAAAACCAACAAAAATAATAAAAATTAAGCATTGTAGCGCGATGACAAATTTGATGTAAACACCAGAAGTAACATACAACGACATTCCAGACGTGACCACGCAATAACTCGAGTGAAGAAAGCAAATCATAATGATTGGTTAACTGAGATCACGTGTCTTTAGATTTACAGTAATTGCACTATAGTGAAAGTAAAGTCATCACAATATGGAATAATAGGAATATAATCAATAATTTTTTTCCTTTTACATCATCTTTAAACAAACAACTCTAAGTGAAGTCGTTACGTTAGAGTACAATCTAGCAGCTATTATTTTTTTAATATTAAATTTTAATTTATTAAAAAAAGGGTTTTGAAATATCTTTCTTTTTAGCACGAAATGATCTTTTCTGAATTATTGAAACTTTACTCATTTTTTACCTCTATTTGTTCCATAATCATTTTTCCATGTACTTTCGGGATCAAGGGAAATCCTAAGTCAAATGGAAAATAAATGGGAGTTTCTGTTGCCAATATCTGAAAACCCTAAAATTATATAAGATATTATGATAATGAAAATATTGTTGTAAATATTTTATAAATGAAAATGAAAATTATAAGATTGAGCTTGCACCGGGTGGTTATAATTAAAGTTCCCCATTTCTGCGCGAAGTGGGGAACTTTAATTATAACCACACAGTATTCCAAATCGATAGTGGTAGGTTAATTATTTTTTGTTGTCTGTTATGATTTTGTTCTCTATTTCCAAATGGAAATGTGGTTATCGAACTGCTTTTTCGAAACAAATCATCATATTTCGATAACTTATATAATTTGCTAATTTCGTCTGTCTGTCCGTCTGTCTGTAACTCGATATAATTAAGCTATTAGGATAGATCCAAGATTCTCAATGGTACCATTGAATCAAAAGTACTCAATTTGGATGAAATATTAGTTCATTTTGTCATTCCATGTTGTTACCATGAAATTTTATTCTTGGAAACTGACCTCGACAACTGAAATTCTATCAAAATATACGTTCAAAACCAAATAATTTTGTTACCACTGCATCTATTTTTATGAAATTTGGCATACTTACTCAGTTGTTTACGCTGATTTCAAAACTCAAAACCATTTTTGCCGTAGAAGCTTCGTTCACAAGTTAGCGCAGTATTTAGATTACATTTACTTTATATTTGATAGTTGATAATAAAATGATTTTTCAGATTTTTTTATGCTTGTCGTCCGACAGGCTTTGCTGCTAGTTATTTTAGATTCTGTTGGAAATGTTGGAAATGTCGGCATAGAATCAGAAGTCTATCATATCGTTCAGGAATATTCATTTAACTGAATGTCTAGGCAACTAAGTCACAATGGAAACGTGATCATTTTCAAAGGCAGATCATATTGACTTCTTTCTAATAATCAGTAATTCGGTGTTCGATATAATAGATTAATGTAAAACGTTTTTTCCATGTAGTCGACTGATACAATAAGATGGCTACCCAACTCCAACATCTTCATAAGACTTCAGACTTTTTAACATTCTTCAATATATGATGAAATATTATTGTATGCAAAGTTAATATTTTTGATCCAAAAGTTCGATAACTGCTAAGAATTACAACATAGTTACAATTATTTCCTTTTCATGTTTTCCAGAATTTTTCTGAATGTTTAAAACAAAGGTATGTCTTACTAGAATAAAGATTTACTCCTATTTCATAGAAGACTTCCTCACGATGAGCTTCCTTACAAACATTCCAAAACCAATAAACTTTGAGATTTTGAATGGTGAATGAACAAACTGAATTAAATGCGATTAAGAAAATCATTCAGAAGCGATTTTCTAAAAAATTAACAATAAGGCAATAAAAGCAGCAGCAAATTTTCCATGAAATTCCTCAGCCTTATAATTACAAGATGTTAAGCATAGAAGAAGACTTATGTGAAAAGAAGAGAGACAAGTTATTAGTTTCTCTGTCAAAACCAAATATTTGCTGTATGTCTAAAATATTAGCTGAACATGATAAAGGTATAGGAGGAAATAAAGGTCCAATGGTTTAGGCGCTGGACTCTGGAGTGGAAGAACCTGGGTTCATTTCCCTGCGGTGTTCAGTATTTTTCCACGGTTATTTCTTCTCCAGACGGACCCAATGGTTTTCCAGCCCTCCTCCTGGGTAATCATTCGACTTTTCCAAACAAACCTTAATGATAACTAGGGGTTATTATTCGACCTTAACTAGTCCTCTTGGACGAGAATCGCTGTGAGCCTAAATCTCTCACACATAGGACCTGCATGGCCTGTTGCGGTACAGTTTAACTTTTATCGTCCCTTTGTTGCAATGCGAAATTCTATTCTGGTATGGAAGGATTACTGGAATGTCACAACATCCTCTTATGGAACATAAAGCTTAAAGCTGTCCCACTACAGGCCAGGGTTGGTCTTTGTGGTCGCAGGAGGACAGGGCTCCCAGCATTATATGACCAACGGGACTATTAAAGTTGAGGTCGGATGGTCACCCCGACGCCCGCCCTCCTTTAACCCCCGGGAAAGAAACCCGGTACCCATTCAACAGAGGGCTGGGTAGACCCTAGGACTCGTTTGGAGGAGAATGGAGCATGGAAAAATTTCCGCCTTCCGCCGAGGCCAGGAATCGAACCTGCTACCTCCAAGCCGCAGCCGAGCGCTCTGACCACTCGGCTACCAGGCCCCTCTTATGGAACATACTTTCTTGTTATTATGAGCTGCAGGAGCAACTGATCTTAGCTTGGCGCGAGAAATACAAAATCCAATCTTGCCCCATACGTGGTAGATGGGCACAGGCCTGGTTGAAGTGAATATAAAGGAAGTTGCATAATAGATTCTTCCTTCCTCTTCATGTCCATCAGACTTCTGACTTCATATCCACCAGACTATGAATGCGACAAGATTGGACAGTATATCTCTCGTGCTATAAATGAATAGCATGAAAAACAGTTGATCAAAAACAAGCCACAGCACGATGATTGGTGTGGATGCTCATAACATTAAAGGTGTAGCTATTCTCCAGGTCTGTATTGTACATATATATACGAACATTACTCACAAAAAAGTAGAATATGTTACCTTCTACAGATTATCATCTTCCCTTCAATCAACCTTTGCACGCCAGTTATGACTGGGGAGGGACAATTCTTGCCAGAAGCACAAATGACAGCAATCTTTAGCACCGTAATAATTGTATCACAATTTAAAAAGCATGTTGGATATTTTAAAAGAACTTCCTAATCTTAATTATTAGTCGTCAAATACAGTCGTCAAAATAAAATACTAAAATTAAAATTATCTCCATTTAAAGAATATTTCACCTTTCTTTTCGTCCCTGGTCTAGGACTTCTTCAGACTTTGTTTTTACAATGTCTGGGTTTTATATAGGATGGTTCTAGATTCATAGGACAAACTTTAAGGGGTGATACATTAAAACAAAAAATTGTTGTCAAACAATAAATGCCCGAAACTGTCGCGTTGATGCGATAGAGGGCGCTGTTTGGTCGGCCCAAAGATTCTACGAATCTATGTTTATATATAGAAGATGTTTTCTCGTCTTTATTATCGTAATTGTATACGCGTTGGTACCTATACTTATGCAGATTCTATTCCTTTTCACATTCCTTGCATGGAACAGCACATTCTCAAACGTTTGATGATTGGGCACACTTCTGTTGGGAACCGTTCACGGTACAATCGTACAGCGACTCGTCCATTTCCGTTCGCTGCCCTAAGGGATATATTATTATCTGCCGTGTTAGCATTAGTGAAGCGATACATCCTACTCGTACAAAGCCTATGTCTTCACTGCCAAAGAGCGCCCTCTAGCACATTCGGGTGGCACGTTTGTACATACGTTCCAGTATGAATACTTCTTTTTTTGTATTACTGACCTACCTTTAAAATTTATACAGGGAATTTTGAATGATCCTAAATATATATAACAAACAATACAATAAATGCATATATACTTTACTCTGAATACAATAAATTATGAATGTAGTAGGCCTACTCCATGACTGTGTAATGGTGTAGGCTCATCTAAAATAAGTAAAACTTTAAACACCATGACTATCAAATTGATAAAAAATATGTAAAGAAATTATCATTATTAGTTAAGAGCTATAGTTAAGTAGAACAAACAAAAAAAATGTATAAAAACAAACATGAAGGTATAATAAAAATTAATAGTTTTCTAAACTAGATATTGCCATCAGCTTATCTTTTTATTGTCAAAATATTTGTTTGTTGTAACATTCTTTAAGAACTCATTTATTGTTTATTAATACGGGGCAAGTGAAGGAGAATAGAATTATAAATCTGCAAGTCATTTGTGAAGTAGGATGTCAATAACAAATTTCAATAATCTGAAATTTCTATTGGTTAGATTAAAAATTTGTATAAAAATGATGGATAGTATATTTTTCCGCATTTTGAATATCTTAGAATTTAAGGAAAATTTTAAAATAAATGATTTACTATGTTTATATTTAAAAATATATAAATTTCACTTTATAAATATATAAATTTGTATTTATAAAAAAAACTAAATTTCAATAAAATTTACTGATATTTGTCGTTGAATGATGGAATTGCTAAAGATGATTTTCAAATCACTGGCGAAAGTTCAATATAAATTATATTATTGGATGGTTATAATTAAACTGACAGTATAAAGATTCTACTCGGCGGATCACAACGAAAATTGGTGTAGACCTTAATAAGAATATGAAGAAGAGAAAATGCTAATAAAAAAATATAGTTATTTTCAATGCCATCAATTAGCATTTATAAGAAAAAAAAACTAAGATGAACAAATATAAACTTTAATTGAAATCAAGATGCATTATATCTGAACCATTCGTTTGCAAAATGTGCTGGAAACATAATATGGAATGGTTCACAGTTCCTTGAAGCAAGTATCCTGGAATGGCTGGCTGGCTTCTTCTTGCCTTCACTTCAACAATCGATTCAATATGGCCTTGGTAAACTTGGGTCTTTAAATAACTCCACAACCAAAAATTTTATGGGTTAAGATCGGGGGATCGCGACAGCCAAGCATTGGAAAACTTTCGAAAAATTACTCTGTCCTCACCAAATTACGTGGCGTAATTAAAATATGGGGTGGTGCTCCGTCTTGCAAGGAGGATATCAAATCTCAGCGACTACATTCTTGCAAAGCCGGAATAATTTTGTTGAACTCTGTAACTTGGCCCATTCACCGATCGATGCACTGGGTCTTGAGGCGTTACCTCAAAGAAAAATGGTCTCATTATAAACTTTGTGGTAAATCCGCAACATGTAATTGCACAGTGTTTGGGCTCAGCAAACACAGTATTCGTACGTATCGAAACCTATATTTGACCTTCTATTGAATTTATTTACTGCTCCTCGTAGGAAAAAATTTACCTCATCGGTCCATGATTTTCGAAGCTCACATGTCGTCCAGCTGCATCCTCGCCAGAAATCGCAAAGCAAAGATTATGCATTGTTCAGGGTCACATGGTTGCAGTCCAGCATCCTCTGAATTTTTTAAGGATACCATTTCAGGATGGACAGTAGAATTTTACAGACAGTTGATCTTGGAACTTGCAGTTTCAAGGATACGTCTGGTACTAAGACTGGATTTCTGCAATAAGTGCAACGTCTTTCACATTGCTTTTTGCAATAGGCCACCGTTTCTGTTCGAAGATATACTCAACTATTCTGTTTCTTCGAATATTTTTGTTGTATTTTCTGTCTATTGAGCGACAAGGTCCTTTCCTTATTTCTTTCAAACGACGATGTTAGCATATGTAGAGAACGGATCACAACGACAATTGGCGGTTACCTTAACATGGGAAAGAGAATTTGGGAATTAAAAACGAAAAGAGTTATTTTGAGTGTCACCATAGCGTTCGTGCGTAAAACAAAAACGTGTAGAGCAAAACACATTACATGTTTGATGCAGCAGCGGAATTACTGCCGTTTTGGCAAAATGAGTTTCACTAGTGAAGCTCGTTTTTTTTCAGATACCCATGTCTAATTCAAGCAATGAAGACATCACATGGGATTGGCTGCAATATCATGAGAAATTAGCTTGCTCTACACTTTTTTTACGTATGAACGCTATGGTGGCACTCAAAATAACTCATTACTTTTTTATTCCAAAATTCTCTTCCCTTTGTTCTTATTAAGGTAACCGCCAATTCTCGTTGTGATCCGTTCTCTACGTAGCTCTCAGTAGGTAGGTGGGTAAATGTATCCCACTGGTGCTCACTACTGCCAGCATGAGGCGCATGAAACTGCCCATTAGGGCTCCCAACGTTTCATTGAACACGGAACTGAGATGAATGAGGTCGAGTGTAATATAAGTACTGTCAATTTAATTATAACCACCAGATA
>JAFIDM010104645.1:0-10221 GCA_023159025.1 Thereuonema tuberculata | reverse complement strand
CGGTTTTCGTTGGTTTACAAACATTCTAAAGCCTGTGGTTTCTTCTTTCGGAAGTTTGACAGTATTTATGTTTTAAATAATTTTAATAAGGAGGTGTAAACTAAGAAATAAGATTCCAGACAAATTAATTTTGGTCGTTAATTTTATGTGGAATTAGAATTTGACAGTCGTATTCCAGGAACAACATTAAAGTGTCTTTGCTGTCATTTCGGTGTGGTTTGACAGCAACCCTTTGCCTATGGGAATCATAAGAGGGTCAGCGAATCGCAATAAAAACTATAAACACAAAATGATTTATATACAAATGAGATCAGTACTTTGGTGTTGTTCGTTTCTTTTATCAATGATATTGAAATGTATGGTTTCTTATAAAGTTTTCACAATTCATTTTTCTTTAACTTGTGTTAATTTTAGAAAATTGAAAAATAAACAAATCTGATAAACTTGTAAATCTTATAATATCTTTCAATCATATAAAAAAAATACGTTATTCTAGATTGTTTGATAAATAAAAACATTTTAAAGAATTACTTACTAGAAGTTTAAAGTGTGTGACAGTATAATGTACAGATAAATTTAGGCGATCATGCATGTGCAGAATTTTAAATTAAAGTAAATACAGTCGGACCTCTTTTTAACGAAGTCGCTAAATCCCGAAGAAAAGTTCGTTATATGGAAAATTCGTTAAATAGAGATTCACCTTTTAATATTACTTTAAACTATATAAAACAGATTTAAAATACATAAACAATAAATATTATTAAAAAAAGTAACAATTTTAATGACAAAAAGCATACATTACAACATGCGTACTTAAATTTTACTAAAAAGTCTGTAATTTTGTCAAAGTTTTTTTTTTTTTACAATTTTTATAATTATGAAAAAGTGTTTTTGCTCATTGTACGTCTCGCATCTTTGCAATGCACCAAAAACCCCTTCAGTATTTTCTTCAAATTGTAATTCGCGTCGGATTGTTTCAAATGATTTTAGCATTTTATCTTACGAAGGTTTTTTTGATTTCTGCATCATCATCATTTCCATTTTCATCATCTTCATCGCAATTCATTGCTGTATTTTTTTTTTTTTTTTTCACACTGTCCAAAATATCCGATTCAGTTAGTGTTTCCGAGGTCTCAACGTCAAAATCAAGTGAAAGATAATCATCAATCAGTACATCATCGTTAATTTCTTCTTTTTCCCTCAGCTGCATCCACATTTTTTTTATTTCCTCTAAGGGAATATTGATAATAAAAACATTTCAAGGAGGAAAAAAAATAGATACCACGAAAAAGTTCGTTAAATAGAAAATGCACTTCACTATTTGAAGGTTACTTTATGAAGAAATTACCAAATGTTCTTTGTTCCAAAGAAAAGTTCGCAAAATAGAGAAATTCGCAAAATAGAGGTTCGTTAAATCGAGATCCGACTGTATTTAAATTAAAATAAAATTGAAGTCTACAACGTTTCGGGAACTGAAAAGGGAATTGAATAGTGCATTCTCGAAATGTCATGTACTTTACTTTTTATTTATTTTAAATATTTACATTAAGTTAAAAAGTAGTCTACTCTCTTCTATAGGCCAAAACAGGCCTGTGGGATCGCGGGAGGTCAGGCTCCCGCAGCTCGACCAACGGGACTAAGTTGAGGTCGGGTGGTCAGCCCGACGCCCACCGCCTTTAACTCCCGGGAAAGAAACCAGGTACCCATTCTATAGAGGGCTGGGTAGACCCTAGGGTCCATTTGGAGGAGAAAAGAGCGTGGAAAAATCCCCGCCCTCCGCCAAGGCCGGGAATCGAACCCCTTCCTCCAACCCGCACCCATGCGCCCTGACCACTTGGCCACCGGGCCCACAAATATTTACATTAATATCTTTTTTATTATAAGGGCGTTCGTCTAAATTTAGCTGTACATTCTAAAGAGATAAACAAAGAATTATTACTATTACATCATTGAGCACGTTTAAATGAAGTCCATACACGTATCTAGAATTAAAATGGGAACATCTATCTTTTCAGTAAAGACTTAGTTTCTAAAGACATCTAAAATCATTGAAGAAATGTGTAGTAAAAACATATTAAATGCTTATTATCTTCTTTATGTATCTATGTGGTATTACAACAAGGATTGTTACAAATAAAGAACATTTTGTTCCAGTCTTATCCTTTACAGCCTTGGGATTACTAATACCTAATTATGAAGCAAACTTATAAGTTAAATTTAACTACTTATAAATTATTATTGGATTTCATTTGAAATGAAACAAAGATAATAAGAAAATAACTCAGCAGCTTTGAAAGGGCGGGAATGAAGCTGAATAAAGATTGGAAATGTAATTGGACATTTCAATGTCTAGTTGACATTGAAGTCTGCTTGAGTAGAAGCAAATTACTGTAAATTCTTTGCTTGCCATCCTATGCCAATTAACGAAATAAAAATAATTTCGTATTTACGCAAATTAATGTTAATTATAAACAAAAGATTTAACGTGCCACAAATTAATAGGAAAGAATAGGGAAATTACACAGAATTAAAAAGTGAGTGTGATAAAAAGTGAAATAAAAAGTGAATGGGTTTGGCTGATGAGTCCCTAAAAAGGACGAAACGGTCCGTCCCAAATTCTCACCGATGAAAGCTCAGATATTGTTCAGTTCTGTGTCATTTCCCTATTCTTTTCTAATGTTAATTATCTTTAATTCGTTATTTCATCTTTTGACTTCAATATTTGCGTATTTGTCATTTCTTTAATCAAATTTTAGTACATTTCCAGTTTTATTAAAATTAAACTCATTGTTTATCCAAAGGCAAAAACATTTTCAATAAACCTTCAATTCTGTATTTAAAAAAGAAACGGCTTTATTATAATTATTATTTTTCATTATAATTGTTACTTAAAAGTTTCACTGCTAATAACTCTTTAAAACACTGCTAATAACTCTTTAAAACATTATATTAGTTGAAACTTCATAAAGCAATTTTAAACGTTTGTATCCAGCTTAACAGGAAATAATGTTTTTTATTGATTTTTTATTTTACTTTTAGATATTTTATTTTACTCTTAATGATATTAAACTATCGGCCGGCGATGAACATTTGTGCGAACTAATAAGCTTGTTGCAATTTAAATATTTACTGTCTAACCTTCAATCTGATTCAAAATTTCATGTTCTATTTTATAGAACAGTTCAGAAAGTGCTTTGAAATTGATGAAAAATCGAAAATAATATTTTTTTAAGCAGGAAAATTCATAAAGCATCGTGATTTAAAAAGCAAAAAAAACCAAAGTATGTTTGCAATTTTTTTGTCGTAAAAAGGAACTAAATAGCTTCTAAGACAGTTGCAGGTGTTTAAATTAATAGACCCTTTAACATATGCAAATTCTGCAAAACCACAGAACGAAACTTTCATGAACTACTGAGATCCTTTACCTGGCTAAGAACAGGAAGAGCCTGAGGATATTTAATTAATTATTGCAATCGATAAGATTTTAGTTTAATTTAAATATTTTAATTTAATTTATAAAAACGACAATGTCTTATATTTTTAGGCAATTACCAGTTCACGGCTGTTAAAGCAAGATGCCCATTCTCGATAAATAGTCTAACTTTCTATGCATTCATGATTGAACAAAGTACAGAATATTGTGAAGTGGTAAGAAAGATCATTTAACATGTTAATTACCTAGGAAAATTTAAAGGAAGTTGTAATGTCAAAAATGTAAGAAGTCTTAATAACTTCATGATGTAAAGGAAAAAAAAACATAAATAAACTGTAAGCAACTATTAAAAATAATTTTACGGGAGAATCTTGCATTCGCAGAAAATGAAAACAGAAATCGAGGAAACTTTCAGAAAAGTTCAGCAGGCTTCCCTAAATATAACGTAACATTTTGAAATAAAAAGATTATAAACGACAAAACAGGTATTATAAAACATTATAGGCCTAAGACCTGTAGTAGGAGAGACCGGGGCCAAGTGGACCTAGGGGTAGAGTGGACCGTTGACTTTAGTAATTCGTGTATTCGCTAGAATGCGCCAAAAATCGGAAAGAAGGTTGGTGCCATTGTGGCGCTGCTACCACAAAAGCGTCAGTGAATTCGGCTTATTGGTGACAGTGAGGTGATCGATTGCTTTGTTTTTGTCCAGGTAAGTAAATGTTTAGTGCTGTTTTTACTTTAATATTGCCGTTCAGCGACGCATTGAATAACATAACCGTAATATTCATATTGAAGGTGATAATCTAAAGATCATTTTAAGCTATAGTATGAATTGAATACTTAAAGTAGTCGATAGTTACAACTGAAGGAAACGCCAAAAAGGCGATGGGGCAGAGTGGACCGAACGAAACGGGGCACATTGGACCAGTGGTCCACTCTGCCCCGCTGTTTCTAGAATAAAATATTTTGGCACTATACATTATATTTTTTTCTATATTATATATTTATTAGGCCTATTATATTGTATTATACTATTACATATTATATTTTTTTTTATATATTTTTTTATGTAGGCTATTATATATTGTGAGTAGTTATACCGGCACTTGAGGGGCGCAAAATCCGGCACTTGAGGTAAATTTGCATATCATTTGCATAATCCCAAAAATTTGCATATCCCGGCGATCCAGTCGCTCATTTGCATATATTTTTACATAAAGGTCAGGTGACTGAGGGTTTTTCTGGTCATGTGACCAAAACATTAGAATGTCATTAACATATCTCATTTGCATAATTAAAAAATTTTTTTAATATGTAACTTTTATATAAAGGTAAGGTGACTGAAGGTTTTTCCGTACCCAAAGGGTTAAAGACTGATTGTTATTAATGAATATCATTTTTAATATTTAATTTGCATATGATTAATACCCAAAGGGTTAAATATTCGAGTAATATCTTAAAATTCATGATTTTTGGTAGAGAATTGAATGATATCATTTTTAATTCTTCCTAAGGTTACTGTTAAGAAATAATGGATTAAGTGTCTTTGATGAGGATATTTTTTAATTAAGGAAGTGACGTTTTGGTGTAAACATTTTCTGTTGGAACTTGTCTGATGATGTTTTCCAACTTGTATGGATGTGATAAAAAATAAAGTATTAAGTGTCTTGACTTGTAGAATATTTTAATGTTGATACGTTTAATTCTCCCTAAACAATGTGTTAAGAAATAAACTAGTAATATATTATTGTTTCTATTGGAATGAAAAAAAATAATTTACTATTTGGTGTTGGTTGTTTCTTATTGATAATGTTTTTAGGTAAGGAAAGAAGTACAATCCATACAAATTTGGCTCTTTTAAGTATATTTTTATTTCATTATATAAAAAAGAAAAGTTACATATATATATAAGAGGTTTTAGGCTTTATAAAACTTGGACTCCATGTCAGAACTGTCTGTGGCATCAAATTGAAAGTCATGTCTCTTACATTTTTTCAAAGGGACATAATTGTCTTCGGGTTCTTCCTGAAAAGTACGTTCGGGGATGTGTTGGTCGAAAGGTGGTGATTGTAATGCCAGTTTGAAATTTCTCCATGTCGGACGTTTCATCTGTATAAACCTGCTTCCATCAGTGATTTGGATACATACTTCATAAACGGAAGGTTGAATTAGTTGAATTAAAATCCCACTAGCCGTTTGGAAAGCTGACAATTCTGGCAACTTATTGCCTTTTGTAGCTCGTTCCGCTTGGCAATAGGCATTCGTAATGGTTTGAAAATCTTCTAAAATTTCTTTTAGTGATTCTTCATCAAGTTCTAATCCGTCGCCGAGAGGTTCAAATTTGTGTGTTTGTTTCGAATAAAAATGTTTCTGCAGTCTAATAACATTTTCGTTCATGACCAACACGATATTTTCCCCTAATGTTTTCGAGTTGGACATTGTTTGTAACATTGATGTGGTCGGTAAATTCTGGAAATGAAAAAAAAAAATTTTTTTTGTAAATGCTTGTTCAATTGTAAAAGTGTTTCAAACATCGAATTAAAAAAAAAATAATTTAAATACAAGTTCTGAATTAGTGATGTTATTTAAACTTTACCAAACAACAAATCTAATTGTATTTAGAAAGAAATAAAACTTAAACCGATCGAAAAAAAAATACAAGTTCTGAATTAAGAATATTATTTAAACTTTACAATACAACATACCATATATAATTCTATTTAAAAAAGAAACAAACTTAAACAACAAAGAAAAAAAAATATCTTACCATTGATGAGAGTCTACGATTCTCTGCAAAGTTTCGTAGTTGAAAAATCATTTTTCTGTGGGAAATGATGTCCAGAATACTGCCAACAAACTGTTTATATACACGTTACTACAACAAAGTCGACTCCTATTGGTTAAATGTGTACACGTACCTTATTGGGCTCAGGGCACGTGATTAACACGCTATGAATTCTATTGGTTATGTCTTCTAGAATCTTAGTGGTTGAACTAAGACTCACGTGTAAGATTATGATCTTGACAAACAATGTAACATTCTTGATTTATCGGACGAAATAAAAGTAATGTCAAAAATCCATTAACGCGTTTTGCGGAGTGATAAATGTGAGAATAAATGACATAAACGTTCACCTTCGCTAACAACATCATTGATTGATGAGAAAAAACGCATCATAAAAGGAATGTCCATTAAAATACAGACTTGCAGGGATAGGGGTAATAGACATTATAAGTGGTATTTTTGCCTCGAGCTGGGGGGTGAGATGGTAAACAAGTTAGTCGAGTTGAAAATAGCTCACTCAGCCATTATGTATCTTTTGAGACAATAGGACTGGCTTGAGGACAATTTTTTGTCTAAAGAGGGAGAAATTTAAAAGTATAAGTAACGGTGTTTATGTAACTCAGCATTTAGTCACAATTGTCGTTATATCTGAGACACAGACATTTCTTTTTCTGCTTTCCCCAGTGAAAGAGAGAGAGAGAAAAAGGTAAGATTTTAATGATTTATTTTTTTTTGAATTGAAAATAGAATTTCTTTTTTTAAAATTTTGTATGTATCTCTTATTCCCCATGTGATGCTAAAATCAACTGTGCCTTTTGTCTTTTATCATCCAATAGGATGCATGTTTGTTTATGAAATGTGCCAATAACATTCATGAAATTTTTCTGACCGATAGCAAAAGTTTAAGTTACATTCATTCAAGAATATAAAAATTCAAACATACTGATACGATCTTTTAACAAAAGTTAAGTTACACTAAAACGAGAAACAGAAACGTTCTTCAATTTCTTTACACTTTATCTGAACAAGTTCTTTTTCCTTAGTTGAATACAATATCAGTTAGTGAAACGAATTGTATATTTTCGACTAGCATCGATTTCAGACCTGTGAAATTAGTCAAAAACTTATATTTTTAAAAAGAGAATCGAAAATTTTCTCGATATTCTTCCAAAGTAATCAATCTAATTTCCAAAATTAGTTAAAAATTAACATGTTCTAAATTAAAGTGTGATGAAATTTGTAAACACTATTGAATACAGTGAAGAACAATTATTTATTTTATTTATCTTTTATTTGTTGTTGATATGACTGTTTCTGAAACTCTTTTACATGATCAAATAGTAAACAAATTTTTTTTTTATAATTTTTTTTTTTCATTTCACAGATCCAAGTTATGATTAAAAGAGACAACTTTCAGTTCACTTCATCCGAAAGTTCAAAAAATATGAATTTACCGACTGTACCATTTCAGAACAATATAAATCAAGACACCAAAATTTGGTTTACGTTTGAAGCTTTAATACAAGAATCAGAGAGATTAAAAACATTTATTGGTTGGCCTTTGACTTTTGTCACTCCGCAAGATCTATCAAAGGCCGGATTCTTTTATTTGAAGGACGCAGATAAAGTACAATGTGTGTTTTGTCTAGGAATAATAGGATCCTGGGAGCCCGAAGACAAAGCTATGAATGAACACCGTAGACATTTTCCTAATTGTCGTTTTGTACAAGGTGAAAATGTAGGTAATATTGACATATCTTCAAATTATGGACGTGATATTACAAGCTTAAATAATTTTCATTGGTTTTCCGAAACCGAAAAAAGATATGTGACCGTTAAGGAATTAGAAGAACTGGGAGTTCATATAAGAATTCATGGCCCTAAACATCCCAGTTATGTAACCGTAGAGTCCAGACTTCAGTCTTTTGCTTCTTGTATCTTGATAAATAAATACCAGAAACCAAAAGCTTTGGCTGATGCTGGATTCTATTATGTTGGCCTTAGCGATCACGTAAAGTGTTTTTATTGTGATGGTGGTCTGAGAAATTGGCAACAGGAAGATGACCCCTGGATCGAACACTCCAAATGGTTTAGCAACTGTGCATATGTAAATTTAATGAAAGGTAGAAAATTTATCGAAACGGTTAAGTACAATTTAACGTGTATTAAACAAACTCCTACGATTATGAAAATTTTAGAAGAGAAAGTTAATGATCAACTGATTCAAACAATCCAACATAGTCAGAATCAACAAACACTCAATTCTAAGGAAGATCTTATTTCGATGGAATCCACTTCAAAGGAAAGTGTTATTTCATTGAAACCTAATTCTAATGAATGTATTATTTCTTTGGAATCCGAATCTATTACAAATCAAACAGAGAAACTGTCACAATCAGCTTCCATTGAAACTGTAATACATGACGAAGATAAAGAATTGATTAATGAAACAAAAAATCAAACTCTCAAAAAAGAAAATCGACATCAAAAGAAAACGTATTTATGTAAAATCTGTCTGCAAGAAGAAATTGCTGTTGTATTTCTACCATGTAGTCATTTAAATAGTTGTCCCAAATGTGCTCTTTCTCTACAGAACTGTCCCATTTGTCATCGAAAAATTCGTGGTCTCGTGCGAACAATTCTATCTTAAAAATAGAATAACTGTTTTTCAACATATTGTTTTGTAATAAAGTATTATGATAAAACACAAATGTGTAATCTCTTTTTTATATGTAATAAAAAATACTCAAAAAAGATGATCATGTATCCGTGTCTACTTCTTTCCTTATCTAAAAACATTATAAGACAGAAAAATAAATAAAGAATAGTAAATTATTTTTAGGGAGACAAACTTGTATCAGGTTGTACTTCTTTCTTTACCTAAAAACATTATCAATAAGAAACAAACAACAACTAATAGTCAAGTATTTTGGAAAAATATTTTGTTACTGATGTCTAGATAAAATTTTGTAACTGGGGTTAACCTTTAATTGTATTTGGGGAAAAATATTTTGTTTAATGTGTCTTGTGTTTAGGTAAAATCTAACTTTGATTGCTCTTTAAGGGTATTTTGGAAAAATGTTTTGTTAAATTAACTTTGGAGAGTCTTTTAATGTATTTTGGGAAAATAATTTGTTGTTTGATACGTGTGTTAAGAAAAAGAACTACGAGACATTTTCTTTAACGTAAGATGCCTTACGACTGCCGCATTAAGTGAAGCTATTTGGGTATAGTGTAATAGAGGTCGGATTCGATATATTTCAATACCGTTTCAAGTTTATCTTAATTTCTTACTTTCATGTTTTCTTGGAAAAAATTATTTCGTTTTGGGTGACAAAAAAGTAAACTTGTCTTCAGATTTGTTAAAATTTTGTAACTTATTGCAAACTTTGTAAGTGTTTAGGAGAAAAAATTTTGTAAACTTATCTTTCTTTTAGGTAAAAATTGAAATTTATTGTTAGCTTTATTTGTATTTAGGAAAAATAAACGGTTAATTTGTCTTTCGTTTTTGTAACAGTTGTAATTCGGTGCAAACTTTATAGGTGTTTGAGGGAAAAAAAAAGTAATTTTGCCTTGCGTTTTAACAATCTTTGGGAGGAAAATAATTTGTAGATCGATACTTGTGTTAAGAAAAAGAAATACGAGACAATTTCTTTAACGTAAGGTGTCTTTCGTCTGCCGCATTAAGTGAAGCTATTTAGAGTATAAGGTCTTAGAGGTCGGACTTGGTTTATTTCAATAATGTTTCAAGTTTATCTTAATTTTCTTACTTTCATGTTTTCACGTCAGGAGGGTTGGTGACCCCCTCCTTCCCCACCTCACAGCCGAAGCTTCTAGCCTCGATTGCCAGCAAACGAGGCTAGAAGCCGGCTGGGAGGAGGGAAGGTGGGGGTCACCAACCCTCCTGATGTTACGTTCATTTCATTCACCTGACCGATATGATAAAGATATGTATCATTTTTTAAATTATGCAAATGAGATATGCTAATGATATGCAAATGAA
>JAFIDM010104644.1:0-10222 GCA_023159025.1 Thereuonema tuberculata | reverse complement strand
AGGTGCTGTTTTTGTTCTCATTTTCGTTTATATATAAAGCTGTTTGTAAAATAATCAGACGACTGATAATTGCCACCGAAGATGCAATCTATTTTGGAAGGATGATGCTTCTTATAACCTGCTAAAAATGTTTCCTTATTCATATTTGTTAATAAACAAAATTAAAAGAAATTCAATCAAAAGAAAAATGAAAGTTTAAAAAATTTCCTTTTAATGAAAAACAAATCATCCAACAGGAAACAAGCAGTTCCAAATTAACATCACACCACTTTTTCCTCAGAGTTTATGAGTTTTTAACTGAAGTCAAACAGTTGTTCTGGAAATAGCCTCTCACACTGTTTCTATATCAATTTCAACCTGTTGCCTGTTATCAGAACTTCTTCAGCTACTTCACAATTTCATCCCACTGCCAAATTAAATTTGCTGAAAAAGATAAAACTTCCAAATACAAATGAGCAACAAAGTCTCTTCAATGGTTTCCAGTTGCTGATTTAAGGGAATCTATAAATTGTCAAGCAAACCATTGATTATATCAATCTTAAAATGCAGAAAAAACAAAACAACAATTCAGTCGAGTGATTGAAGGAGAAAACAGTAGATTATACTTGTCAATATAGCAGGGCTGTGGGATCCGACCATAAAACCTTCGACTCTGGCTCCTCGATTTATGGGAACTTTGACTCCAACTCCTTTATTTATACATATAAATATAGGAAATAAGTGGGCCCGGTAGTCGAGTGGTCAGGGCGCTTGGCTGCGGGTTGGAGGTGGCGGGTTCGATTCCCGGCCTCGGCGGAGGGCGGGGATTTTTCCACACTCCTTTCACCTCCAAACAGGTCCTAGGGTCTACCCAGCCCTCTGTGGAATAGGTACCAGGTTTCTTTCCTGGGAATTAAAGGCGGGCGGGCGTCGGGCTGACCACCCGACCTCGACTTCGTCCCGTTGGTCACGAAACACTGGGAGCCTGACCTCCCGCGCCCCAAAGGCCTGTCCAGGCCTGTAGAGGGACATACTTTAACTTTTTAATATAGGAAATAAAATAAATAAATGAACTGCATGCTTTTTTACAGTCATCATCTTCTATAATTCACTGACATAAGTAAAATTTCCCATCTGTTGTTATTCTAGTGTTAAAAAATAGCCGAATTGCTGATACTTTTGTGCCATTGTGAGTTTTTTTCATGGGGGGCCGCATTCATTAATATAAATATCACAAAATATGTTATGTTTTAAATTTGCAAAGAATTTGAAATTAAAATATACAATAAAAATATAACCTGAAAAAAAAAATAGATTAATCAAATTATTATTTGTGAAATCGGAAATTTTAACATATTATTTATATTACAATGTATATTTATTAGGAGTCGGAGTTAGTACGTTTTTACCGATTACTCCAACTCCAATAACCCAAGAATTGCTTTCGATTCAGACTCCACATCCCTGCAATAAAGATGCCTTCAATAGATTCATATTATCTGTTGCAAAACAACTGCACAGAAAGTCATGGAAACAAAGATAAAAGCTAATCACCTAAAGTTTTTGAATTTCGATAACAAATAAAAGTATCTTCATTCTCCAGAGCAAAGCAAAACGAAAATTTATTAGTAAAAGCTTATTTTTCAGAGGAGATTCAATGAATTCCTGTGAAAAGTTTCAGTTTTGAATTGAATAATTTATAAACAAAATATAAAATGATTCACTATTAAAATAAATTTATTCACATTATTGTTTACATAATTTGTAAGACTTATTTTGAAAAGCAACTAATTATAATATAAATTATAGATTCACAGAGTTTTTTGGAAATACAAGTTTTCCTCTTGGCTTCATCTTCAAAAAAGATTTTAAGATATTTTAATGTTCATAATTCAGAGGAGTTGAAAAATACTGGGCGTCTGTTAATTTTAAAATCAAGTAAAAGTACCAGGAAAAAAACCAGATTACAATACACAATATTATAAAGAAGATATTATTGATGTGATGATACATATTTATGTTGAATAAGTATCGAGCAGTAATATCTACAGCAAAATGACATCACATTCATGCCATCAAGCATGTGGTTCCATTATATTCAGAATTGTAAAGATGTACATTCTAAATGTTTTTCAGGAAGGTTTTTCCTGTTTGTATCTGATATCTAAGTCAGAATGATTGTAGGTATTTTGTTTTACAGATACAATCTACAAAATGAAATCATGCTACATAATAATCATATAAATAAAAAACGTAAAAAAAAAATCTTCCGATGTAAGTCACATCTTACTTCAGTACAACTCCTCCTGCCCAACAAAGACTCTGCTACGTTTTGTTCTCTGGTTCCTGAAATGAAGTTACTTGTTTACTGAGAATTAAATATTGCTTTTACATAACACTGCAGAAAAAATTAACAGATTTCACAGGAGGCCATCTATAGTAGAATGCCTTTTATTTTACAGAGTTTTCATTTTGGCAACCTGAACAGCCTAACTGCACATTCTTAAGGAAGTGAATTAAATACGAAAGTATAATTATTATTCTATTAGCATATCCTGAAAAAGTAGCAGCATTGGTGGAAAATCAGTAAAAATTCAATTTTTTTGTATCCTACCAAACATGACAAGTATTTTGGAGTACCTGGTGCAGGTATGGAAGTAATTAAGTGAATCAAAAGATAGTGACAGGGTAAATGTGATGGATGTAGTAAATAGTAGTTAATGACATCAGTAGCTTTGATATTTTCCAATCAGCTAAAATGACTGCAATCACCAAAATATAACAATTTTGAAAAAAAAAACCCACTTTATTTTGTAGTTCTGGAATTTAATTTGGAGCAATTGCCTTCTAGAAAATTCCATCTAAGGTTCAAGTACTAAGCAACCCTTATCACAAAAATGAAAAGACAAAAGAGATTAATATCAGTCACAGAAAGTCAATAGGAAAAACAAAAAACACCTCTATATACAACATCAGGAATTACAAGTTATCAAAACATATTTCAATGACAAATATATAATTAACCAAAATAGAATAGAAAAAGAACATTTCTCAAAGCTATTATTTCATCATGTAACACAAAGCAAACATTTGTCTGATCATTTAAAATCCTCCAAAATGGAGATAGTTCCTAACACTAATATTTCCATCGTCCTATCAGTACTGCTTAATGTGTACACCTGCCATTTTTTTAATTTCATTTTAAGTATTCTAGTGAAAAATGCATCTTAAAAATTTGCCAATTAGGGAAACAGATTAAAAATATTCCCTACTGTACCAAGTTTGTTTTGCGGCAAAAGACGACATTAACCATCTGATCGTTCTACATTAACCATTATGTTCATCTTAATATGGAAATCAATCCTACAATCTATAATATGTTGAGGAGAGTTCTCAGCATACGATTAGAAAGAACGATTGGTTCTCTCTTAAAATGGCAGATACAGGAAAGGGGGGGAGGCAGAAGGGAAAAATAATTTTATGATCCGATTTACTTAATAAAAAGTTCCAAGAACTATAAATTATATTTTGGTCTTTTTGAAAGCAATTTGCTCTTTTGGGGACTATCTGAGTTTAATTTTTATTTTAAGAATTTATAAATCGAAAAAATAACATAAAAGAAAAAAAAAAAAATTCTGGTGCTAATAGGAATCAAAGACAGAATAAAAAATGAATTAAATGTTTCTTATAAATTTTAAACTTCTAAAAATGATTATTTATTAAGCGTATTTTATTCTTATTGTATCCATTTATTATTTATTAATGCAAGTCGAGCACAAAAAAAAAATGGAAATATTTGGAAATGCTGAATTTGTTCATTTTACTTATTATCACTAGGGCCCAGACTTCTATAACTAACCACATCTTAAACTAGATGTACAGGGTGTTCGAAATCAACCATTTTTGTTTCCCATCTAGGAATTCCACATTAAATATGCTTCAAAAAAGTTATATAAACTTTTTGATCAGACTTTTGCTTATTGAGATAATTAAGGTTTTATGCATCGGGATGGGGTCATCAAAAAGTGTCCCCACATAGAAAACAATATTATTTTTCTTAACAGGTGATCCACTAATACTGTTTTTTTTTTAAATTTAATAAGTTACACATTGTACTATTTTACAAGACGTGCACTCTAATGTCATAGACAATTTTCATCCAATTGTTTTTTAATGCAGTCAATTAGAAGAGACTGTTTCCCGATGGAAACATACCTACTTTTTGTACAAAAATAATTATCCCAACCAAATTAAGCCTTTCACTGATTGAACTTTATGAGCTACATACGTTCCCGGGTGTTGTCTAGGAATTTTCTGTGCTTGCCGACGACAATATGGCATACACTGAATCCGAACATTTCGGCATGGCTCGTATGCTGGGGATATTGCGATGACAACTCTTGCAAGGCTGTGAGGGAATACGCTCACCACTGATATCCTGATCTCAATGTGTTCTGGAGGTTAGAAACAAGAGATTGAGAAACTGGGAGTCTCGTGCCAGTCAATCGCTGAGAGGGAGGAGCAGAACTGCCACAGAGGATGCCTGCAATGAAGATGCTGTCTTGAACCTCGTGTTTCTCTACTTCAAGCACGCATGACATTGGCAACAATTGGTTCTCAATAAAATTAAGGCATGGCAAATTATGAAGGACTACCAGTTTCATCCTTTCGATTTTACGAGGGTGCAGAAACTGGAACCAGGAGACTCTCCCCTGCAAGTGCAGTACTGTCAGTGGCTGCAGAGGCAAATATCGAGGATTCAGCTTTTAGTGAAAGAATCCTTTTCTCTGATGAGTATCTCTTCACAGAAAGTGGGAATTTCAACTGTCACATTTACTACTGGTGGAATGACGTTAATCTCCTCGAGGTAAGGGAAGCACATCATCAAGTTCGCCGGAAGATTAATGTTTGGGCGGCATTATCTTCTGCCTGACGGGCTGAATGGTCCAGCCTACACAGTCTTTCTAAGGCATGTCTTGGGAGAACTGTTCCATTACGTCCCACTTCAAATTTGGAGATCACCCGACCTAATCCATTGGATTACTTTTGGGGATATTTGAAAGAAGCCGTTTATAATAATGTTCCCATGATGAGCACAAGATTGTAGCAAAGTTGTATGCAGCTGTTGCTGTCATAAAAGACACTGATATGATAGCAAGAACACAGAGTAGATTACTGAATAGGCTCATAGTGCATTGCAACGGAGGATGCACATTTTGTACAATAAGTAAATTTGGCTGACGAGTCTTAACAAGGGACAAAACAGCTGTCCCAAGATTCCCATTGATGATAGCTCAAAGGCTGAAAGCAAATGACTGTGCATTTTTTAGACCCCCTTTCTCAATGAATATTTTAAATGCTAGTTATTTTTAAAAGAAATCAAACATTTTTTTTCTTTCTAAATTTTTTTTTGTGTTTTTATAAATGACATTCAAATTTTCAACTCTTAGGTCACTGCATTTTGTATTTTTTTTTATATTTCAAGAGATGCAATGTCTTCTACACTTGTTGGCGTTTGCCTCCTCTTTGTCATAAGATCTATTTTGTTACTTATCATCATTATTAATCTCTAAAATTTCTTCAATATCTTGTAAATATTCTATGATCAAGTCGCCAGCATATTATAAATTGTGGGAATTTCAAATTACGAAAATCCAGAAAAATTTTGTATTAATTTGTAAAACAATTAATTGGGTCCAAAAATCATGGAAAAAAGTAAAACCAAGGTAATACTATAAATACTTTACAGATATTCCAATTCAAATAATACTTTTTCTTGTGCAAATAACGAATATGTTGAGGTTTAGAGAATATTTTTGTAATTTTTTTTTTATTATTCATTAAAATACGTGTCTTATTTATTGTATTTTATTTTTAAGTATTCAATGGGAATATTTAAAATAACAAAATATAAAATAGATCAATAATAAATTACAAATCGGTGTTAATGAAATTTACATATATTTTATATATTAGAAGTCTATTCAAACTTATAACAGATCCCCCTCCCTCCTTTACAATTCTGTTTATCGTGCAGTTAAACAGAATGGTGTTTTTTGGTGTTAAAACAAGTTTCTATCATTATGAACCAATTGCCACTAGCCTCATGGATCAATACTGCAAACAATAAGTCCCATCTCAACTTTACTTAGAAAATCAGACTTTTTTGAAGTTCAAGAGCAGTTGATTTATGTTTCATTATCAGACCATCTCTACAGCTAGTAATGAGATGACTACCAGCTGTACTATCTTAGAACATCCCTCTCACTCCCCTGACTATTATCCATTTAATCCAAGTTATAAACAGTGTTGCAGAACCTTCCAATAACTAGAGGGGGTTGAATCAGATAAGATGACACAAATTGCATTGAACTTGTGGTATGCACCACTGGCTGCAACATGAGAGTCACATGGTTGAATAGAAGTGAACAGTCAGTCAATTGTTATACTGCACTAGTGGTAAAGAATATTCATTAATGATGGTGAAATTAAATTGTTTTTGGAAGACTACATAAACATACTTTCTGAAGGTGGATTCTCCTATTCCGTCATCATAAAGATTTGTAAAGAACAGGGCCTTAGTAGTAGTAGTCAAAATGTTGGCCGAGTGATATGTAGAACAGAAATCTGGCACCAAAAGAAAGCAGGTGTACACTTGAAATGCCTCCATTTTTGTTTGCAGTCAGCCTGCTCCTCAACCAATATACGACGTGTCAAGGAAACGTTTCTTAAGGAAAACCCGCAAGCAATGTGCTATGGCTATGAAGCTGGGAACATCACAGGAAACCATAGGCCGTATCATTTGAGAAAGCCTGCAAATGAAGAAGTGGCACAAAGCACAAGGTCACAAGCTGACAGAGCAGCATATGGCTGAATGAACAAAACTGTAGGAACATTATCTTGCAGATGAGAAATGGAAATTTATTGTGACCATAGATGAAGCATAGTGTATCTAAATGATACCAACAAATCTCAAGCAATATATCCACTCCAAAGCCGATAAAGGATGCTCTGACTTTGTCTGAGAGTGCAAGGAAAAGTTTACAAAGGGTTTCATGGTTGGGGCTGGTTACTGTTCACGTGGCAAGTTAACGTTGCATATGTGAAGGTATATGTAACCTTTTTCAAAAGATATATGATGACTTGCATATATGACGAAGATATCTCCAGACTCTATGGAAACGACTTGGGAAAGGTCCATATACAAATGGACAAGGTGTCCAGACACACTTCGCAAACATCAATGGCTTTTCACGAACAAAAAGCAGATGACACTGAAATAAATGTAATACCCTTCAGCTCGATTCCTGTTAAATCACCTAATGCCTCCCGAATGGATAACTGTGCCTCTGGATGCAATACCTCAACGGCAATTAAACCACAGCCTTTTACAGTGGAAATTACAATGTCAAGGTATTGTTTGGAACAAGGGACGTCATATTCAACACAACAAATGGTGGAGGGATAGTCCTGGCACTGCAAGCATTTCAATTTGAGCCATCTTAACTGAGTTAACCCTACAGAGTACAGTACCAGAAACTCATTTAAATCAAAACAGAAAAAGAATAAACCTCAACAACTTTTCTGATATGGATGATAGCGAGAATATGACAAGAGATAAAAAGTAAATGTCATACGATGCTGGCGTTAAGAAGTATTTATACTCACCAGATGCACTACTGACATTTTACAATGCAAAATTCAGTTACTAGTATTGCTAAACTACTTTATTATATAGTTTTTGAAATGGCATAAAAACCTCTAGAATCGCCTAATACTAAATAACTTTCTATCCATCCTTGTTCATTTGGTTCTGAAATTATTAAAATGGAACCTGAAGGTCTGCCAGAAAATAAGACCAGTGAATAACCTCAGGTAATTTCTACTTTGGAAAAGAAAAAAAAGTTTCTTCAGTATATGATTTCAATGAGATAGCCAGAAAAAGTCATGAAATCCAAAAATATGAGTAAAATGATGAGACCCCGGAAGACCTAATAGCATACCCTCCAACATTGGTCATCCTCCTATCCGTAGTGGAAATCATCTCATTAGGGGCCGTCCATTAACCAAAAAAAAAAACGCCGCGGGAAAAGTTGACGTGAGATTTTCGTTGACACCCCTCTCCCCCTTGGTGAGATTTTGCCGGACCCCCTCCCCTCCCCCTTTTGACCTCACGTAATTAATGGACGACCCCTTAGTAGTACTCATGCAACAACATGCATTTACACAGAATGTGCGACAGTGCCGCAAAACACACACATATATATAAATATATAGTCTTTAAGCACATACCCTGTAGCAATACACATTCACATTTCTTAAAGCACTATTTATTGAGTTTATTGATACTTTTTTCTTTGATCGTATCAGCATTAGCTTTGGTGTGACCACAGCGAAACTTCTTTGCAATATCAGAATCGGGAAACATTTTTGAAAATAATGGACCTGCATGATCCGCAGCCGAAATTGGTATATTATGTTCAATCAAAAACGGACAAAATAAGTCTTTCCTGGTAGAAGACAAGGGAAAAGCTTTCGATACTCCTCTCGAAATTTTTGATTGTTTTTTTTTTCTTTCTTGGCGGATCTACATCTATATCCTTATTACAGGGTTTTAAAAACCGATCCATGATATAAGCATACGCAGCTTTCAACAAATTTACGAACCAAATGAGAGTTGGCTGCCCGGTTTTTGTGAGATCTGCGCATGTAGCATCGATTATTCTGGTCAAGCACTTCCGTCTGATCTTCTGACAGGAGTCCGCCATTGCGCTAATCGCTGGTTGCTTATCAAAAGCGAATTGTATTTATAAATCCTGAAATCTAACAGACATAATTTGTAAATGAAAGTCTATAAATAAACAAGTATTTTTATAAATTACAACTTCTCCGATAATTAATCGTTAGCCTACTATAAGTTAACTATAATTTCTTGGCGAGAACAGACGGCGGCGTCCATTTTGACAGGAAAACGTAATTGATCAGCACTTTTTTTTTTTTTGAGAAAAAAAAAATTAAGGATGAAAATTTCTAAATCCATAGCTTTTCCCCATTTTCGCGTAGTTTCGTAGTACTTACTTATTTTCCGTACAAACTACGGATACTCCGTAGAAGTTGGAGGGTATGTAATAGTAACAAATTGGAGGTGGCTTATAAGCTCACCCACTGTCTGTGCAACACTCAACAGATTCTCAAGTGTTCTGTTTAGGCTGCTGCTTCTTTACTTGATGTTGTTGCCTAAGAACAGATATCTTATTTTAGGACAAATGAATTGCAAAGAATTAAGACCACTGGTATTAGAGTTATACTTTAGCCAGAAATCTTTGAGATAGAACTAACTTTATGAGATAAAACTAACTTCTTTTCTATAATTCTAAAACTTAATATAAATCCGTTAACTTGATATACTAATTCTTCATATTGGTTAGTAGCCATTGAGAAACAGTGTGCGGCACACTAGATAGATACCACTTAATATTTTCAAAATTTTAAGCTATGACTTGCGATTCTGAGTTCCTGAAATTCTAGTAATATATCAAATTATAAAATTATTTTCCAGAAAAACTAAGAGAGGTAAATATATATTCAATTTGAAATTATGAAATAATAATAATAATTTCAAAGTGTATCTTTCATTCACAATGGCACTAAGGTCCATGAAGAGCCAAGGCCTGCCTAGTTAGGTGAACACCAGCCAATGTTGCCGTGCAGTTTCATCGACCGTGCCTGGCAAAACCTGCTTCATACGACAAGAAGGATAGAGAATGGTAGAACATGCTTACTGTGAAACCAACCAATCAGAGTGAAGAATGGAAACACATCTCTTCATAGTTTGCTCATCTGACAGTTCTAAATTCAACGCACTGAAAACCAACAAAAATCTATTATTGCAAAATAATTGTAAAATTGTAAAAAATTATTACGATTTCTATACTGAAATATATTAATGCTAGAAAGCATTTTCAAAGAAAGAGTTTCAAACAATACTGAATGATATTGTGCCTGTTTCTATCTGTGAATCAATCAGCGAAAAGATTTTGAGTTTGCTAATTATTGAAGCCTTAAATATAACAATCAGAAATTAAAAAGAAATTTTGCAAGATCAAGCTTAAGGCATTTTATTTTTGAATTTCTTCCATTTGTTAGGATTAATTCTTCAATTCTTTACCAGCGAGTCATCGGCAAATCCAGAATTCCAAGCAAACATAGCAGATGCTGTGAAATTTTTGAAAATAAATATCTA
>JAFIDM010104643.1:0-10223 GCA_023159025.1 Thereuonema tuberculata | reverse complement strand
TTCAGCAAGTTTTGAGTTGATAATTTGTCATCCAATAACATTTTTTTCAATTGAAAATACTAATGAAAATACATTTCATTTTAGGATTGCAAATAAAAACTATTAGTACTTTTCATTCTTTGCCAGATTTTCTTACATTGTTAATTGTTAATCGCTTTCATTTCTTTGAATTTTGAATTTTTGGCCTCGCGTGTTTATATAAATATTTTTTTTATAATTTATATTGTTATATGTAGTTAATTCTTCAAATTCAACTAAATTCAGCATGCTTTCTGCTTAATTATCAATGTCTTCATAGTCCATAATAATTAATTTGCTCTCTTTATCAGATTTTAAAATTTTCCTAGTTTTGTCTCTCATTAGGTTCTTTATTATTTTTTCTTTATATAGTATAATGTTCCGTTGTTCTGATTTGTTATAAAACTTTTCTAATACTTGATAGAAAATTTCTTTCTTCTCATTAACCTGGTTTGGATTTTTTTCAATTTCCGTTACAATAACTTTAATTTTGTTACAACATTTATTAATATTAAAATCTAGGCCTTAATTAATTGCAATTTATTGAGTTTTTATAATATTTCTCTTATTTTCTTTTGTTTTCTTTTTCTAATCTTTCTCTTAATTTTTTTTCTTTTTAAACATTTAATTCTTTAAGTTTTTCGTTGTACATCCGATATCCATCCTCATAATGTCTCCATTCCATTCTTTTCTGAAATGTTCTTCATTCTTTTATAAATCCAAAATTCTTTTTCTTGTAGTCCTTGTATTCTGCTTCTGGTAAATTTAATGGAATAGTATCCATTGAGTCACTTGCTTTATTTTATTAGCTTCTGTATTCCCAATCAGTAACGGAATCTTTTTTAAACTTAACGGATAAGCTAAAGTTCCGGAAAATGTTGAGTTTTTTTGAAATCCTTCATGGGATACACATTTCGCCAAAAGTGTTACACCCCTCTTGATGTTATTCTAATAATTGATATACTTAAATCCAGATTTTCTTTTTATGTTTGTATAAAGTTCATTACGACGTATTCCAAATACGTATTCCAAATGGTGAATAATCATTCTAATTTCTAATTAATATCATAATCTCACTATGAAATTCTCCATTTTCAATCCTAATGTAATAGTGAATAATCAATCTAAATTCTAATTAATATCATAATCTCACTATGAAGTGAACAGATTAAACAACGACCCCCAGTGAACAAGATAACACAAACGGTCATTAAGAAATATTTTTGGTCCAATAGTTACAACTAGAGCATGTGCAGTACTTGCATGTCACCATTGAGAAGTTCGTCAAAAGATTTAAAACCTACTTCATTCAAAAGAATTTTTATCTTTAAATAAATTTATTAGTTTGTTTCTTTAAACAGCCAAAATTCCATATCTATTTCTAAATGAAAATATTTGCTAAATATTAAGAGAAATAGCATTAAATTCAAGTAGTTTAAATGATACTGAATCTCTAACAAATTCATTATTTAGTGTTTTGTTCGTAGGTTTTTTTGTAATATTGTGGCGCTTATTTATTGATTTCAAATACAAAAGTTAGATGATCTAGTTGTTCCATGTGCACATTACGTTTCATGAAATCATCCAGATCATTCTTGAAGACAAACTGACTTTATGAGCATTATCTTTCTATCAATTCGAATTGAAATGCTCTTATTGCAGAAAAGTAAAAAATTAGTTACAGATAAATTGTAAGAGACTTACTAACTCAGTCAATCCTAGCGACACAGTTTCAATCCATTCCTCTTAACACAAATGACCCACAACAGCTTTTAATTTTACTTCGAAAATTCGGTTGTACTTTTATTACAAAAAAAACCTTTTAAGAATTTATAAAATAATATTTTGCATTTTTCTCTTTTAAGTTGAACAGAAAATTTGACATAAAAAACTAAAATGTTTGAATGGACAGGAATTCATGTTTCCCAAAACGAAGACAAAATCTTTAACAACTACTTCTTCAACTTAGAAAGCGATTAGTTAAGGAAAGAATTAAAATATATTTTGATTAATTACAACTGACACAGATGTATATATTTTATAATGAACTGAAAACGAAATTAAAAAAATTACTTATTTATTAAAACTTAATACACATATAAAATATTGAATCACTCTGTTGTTACTTACTTATTTTCAACAATAATTTGAAAATACCTACCAAAGTTATCATATGAAGGTGATTTTTTCTGATTCATTTTGAATACATATTAACATTTTTTTTTTTAAATTATTAAAAATCGACAAACAAGAAAAGACCGTTAAATCGAAAAGACTTTCCAGTTCGTACTTTTCATATACTATCATTAATAGAGAGTTTTTGCCCAGCTCGCTATTCTAATACGGTAACGCTGAAGTCACATGACTGGTATTCTGCGCATGCGTCACTATATCGTAGAGGAAATACAGTTAATGTGACACGTTAACTTTCCTCGAATAGCGTATGGCTTTACGATAGGAAACACGAGTTCCTATAAACATGAGTTCCGACACTAGCGCTCCTGGTGACGAATTGTAGAACTTGAAGTCCAATCGATTTGTATCTATTTATTCGAAATTATCGATTACAAAAATGATTTTCACGATCGGAGGGCATCTTTTCCTTATGTTTTCATGGATGCTTTCATAAAATGTTACATTATTAATCAAAATCATTTCATAATTTCGGCTTGAAAATTTGAATCGACAGCGATCCGAGATATCGAAAAGATCTCGCCATTGATCGAGATTTAACGAGACTGAATTATTTATCGAAATTGATTTATCGAAACTGATAACAAAGAAAGACAAAACGATGAAAATAAAAAAGAATATTTCCTATTTTAATTAATTAAAAACATTCTTTCATCTATTCGATGCATTGACTAAATGTATTTATAAAAATCAATGCTATTTTTTTCGTAAATAAACCGTAGGCATGATGACAATTGAGAAGTGTAAATTTTCACGTTATGGCAAAAACTCTCTTCATGACAGAGCCCGCTATTGTGGTTACCTTATTCGTTCACGTGACATTTGCGTTTCCCGTATATAAATCACGTTATGGCAAAAACTCTCTAATATAAAATCTGAATTCCAGGAAACTGTGTATTTGCTAAATTATCTATTTGAAGAAATATCAGTCAAAATGCACCATAATAAAGGATTTCCAATCCCCGCTTTCATCGACGGAAATCTGGGAAGACCGTTTCAAATAAACAGGTTTTTTTTTTTAATATTTTTAGTATTTGGTTTATGGTTTGGGAACCATTTTCGATAGCGGAGGTGGGATTCTTAACTCTGAGCTGAGGTTAAATATGACTGAAGACTCCTAAGGAGGTAGAAATGGTTGTCTCAGATTCCCATCAGTGATATCTCAGGATAAAAATCGTTTATTGATTGTTTGTTTTTAAATTTAACACCTGTACGTATACTTTATTTTTATTGAATTATGCATTTGGTTTTTCTATTTATAGATTTGAAAGTGAATATCATGAGCAATCCATCTCCAAAACATATGCTCCTATATTAGGTCCCATTTATTATTTTTAGGTTTCTGATAATAATGTCTGTTTGTTTTTTTTATCAAAACTTCGTTACTAAAATACGTTTTGTTTGTTTTATTCTTAACAAGCGAAAAAGGAATGTCTTTATTTAGAATTAAATTCGATTCAAATATTTTGACGAATGGGATTTTTTTTTGGGTATTTTTTTTTCGTTTTCTTTTAGCTTAAATCAGATGTCTGCAACATTACATTACAACATTAGAAAGTCTGAGGTTCAATATTTTTGTAAAAGTTCTGATGGAGAGACGGAGCTTCCCATCCCTCAACTCCACAACCCTTAGTATATATTACGAATTAATGATTTCATAATTCCATTTATTATAATAATAATTAACAATACATGTAATTTACATAAACTTCAGATTATGTAATATTTGCAAGTTGTGTTTCATACAAAACGAAAGTTGCTGTTGCAAATTATAATATTTTTCAATGTATGTGTTGACACTGCCGGGCAGCAACAAATATACAACATGTTGCCCGAAGGCACCGGATTGTGACCCTGCTTTAAACTAAGTGTATTTGAAAAAATAAATTGCAAAATCATTTAAAAATTTTGCTTTTCTTTAAAATTCCGAAGGAAAAATATCCTGATGACAGATACTGAGGTCGTTTCCCGGGAACTTTCTCGAGAAATCATTAAGGAATGATTTGACACCGGAAGAGAAAAAAGAAACAAAAGCTGGAAAGGAAATTTTTATTTCTATTCTTTGGATACTTTTTAATCTTTGCGTTTTTTTTATTTGTAAATACAATAAATAATGATTGAAAAGAAATTAATGACTTCATATTTATTGGTGGGATTTCAGTTGTTCAATTTAATTTGTATTTTATTAGTATTGTGACGGTTTTTTTTTTTTCCTCCTTCCCTTGTTTTTTTTTTATTCCGTGACTGCCCTTTTTTGCCCACATTATAGATAGTTATGAGATTTTGGACTAAAATGGCAGTCAATTTTTTAGTTTGAGAATATGTCATTTACAAAATTATTAAATTAGATTGCAAGCATTGAGTTTTTGTATGAGTTCCATTGAAGATTATTATTATTTAATTTGAAATGTACTGATTCCAGTATTTGTTTTAAATATTTTCTTTTCCTAGCATTTTGTTCGCTTGCTAATTTCATTTCTCATAATTAAAATGTAATTATACTGTCAATATGGGGGTGTCCGAGGTTCAGCATCGATACTAATAGGTAATCCCATTGGTCAAAATCCTATTTACGGAGAAAGTTATAAATTTCAATTATTTTGTATCAAAACTAATAATAATCTTTAGGTAACAGAATGGGTTCCGAGAGGAGAACACCATCTGCGACTCCCATAAATCATACTAAAGCTAGAAGCTTAAGAAGATAATGGAAACCAACAATAAAAATATAAACATACATGGATTATATCATTTTGTAAAAAAGGACCTACATTTTTTCTCAATTTCAACCAGACAATGTAAATAAGTAAGTAAATTGTTTCTAAATTATTTAGCTCAACAAATATTTACAGGCCTACTACAATGTTTAACATTTTCCACATACTGAATGAATTTTATATGAATATTTATGTAATGATATATAACACGCTTTGCGGTTTTTATCTCAGCTAATTTAATGTTAGCTCAACATTTCAACAAGATGGTTACTCTTCATTATGTTTATTCATACTCTTTTCAAAATAACTTTTCTTTTTGAAGGTTAATTAGTTTTATATGTTTTGTATCCTAATTTTAACGATACATTATTTCTTCAAACCTTTTACGCCCTTTTCTTGTACAAATACAGGTATACAACATGAGAATCTATTTCTACTTTCTCTATGGAAAGTAAAAGTACAATTAAAAATTTCAATTACATTATTATCAGCAAAATCATGTGAAACAACCAATTATTTTCAATTTTATTTCTTCTTTCTATTTTGAATGTGTTACTATTCCACAGTTTGAATTGTTTTTCACTTTGGAAGTTTATTTGTAAAGATCTCATTGGAACCAAAAATAAAGATTATTATGATGTGTTGCTTTTTCCTGAATAATTAGCAATTGTTAATCTATTCCCAATTTTCTTTTACAATTGCTTTATTTATTCCTGGTAGTTGATCAATTATAGATATGAATTAATCTAAAGATTTAAATCATCATCATTTTGTTTATGTTTTAGAAAATAGTAACCAAATAATTTTAGTAATAATAATCTCAGTGAATTTAAAAAGATAGTTCATCCTTGATGTGCTTCTTTGTTGTTTTCATGTCAATATTGCATTTTTAATTTTCGTATTTAAGACAATTATTTTCTTTTTGTGTATTTCTTTTTAATGAATTTATTTATTTTACAAGGAAATGTTATCAAGACAATAAAGCTTTTATTTTGGAAACATTTGGGTGCTGCAATAAATAAAAGTATTTGGCATTAGACAGATTTCAGTAAAAATTGCCCTTGAATATGTGACATAGTTTCAGGAAATGTTTTAAATTTATTTAAACGCAAATACAGAGACACATACAAATTGATTTCCTGTATAATTATCCAGAAAAAGATATAAAGTTTTTGAATGAGAGAAAGCGAATTCCCTTATCCAAGTGTCAACTCTGTGTCTCAAGAACTCAAATATTATTTTTATTCTGATACACTATAGTAATATTGAGCAAATATTTCAGACTATTCAGATATTTGATGATTTTAGTACAAATGGGCTACTTACTGCAGAATTTACACTTAAATTCGCATATTTTAATAATATTGAAACGATATAATAGTCATCATATAATGTTAAATAACTTTAAAATCCCAGAGACATTGATGTAATAATATTTTTTCAGATATTATTTATTCCATTTGCATGTAAGACCCTTAGATCGAATATTATTATTCGTAAGAAGGAATGCTGTAAATAAAATACGTGTATTAAATACGTGAATATCAATCCCACAGAGGCATTTTGTTGAGAATCTCGATATGCGACATTTGGCATTATCATATTGGTAAATAGCCCCTGAAAGACGTTATAGCATAGGCAATAGATTTGGCTTCAAAATGTTGGCAAGGTACAGGTTTAGTATCAAAGTACATTGTAGAAAAAATATGACAGATCGGCTGTCAGCTACTCAGATCGTAATCTTAGATATGATGGCCGCGTTCAGCTCGACCACTGTAGCCGAACTGGAGTGATGACACGTATTAGGTGATTATCTATTACAAACAACACGATTCCTTTTGAACACCGTGCAGCATACCTAGACGTCTGGAAGAACGCTGAGAGTGATGTCACACCTCTACTAGTCATTGCCCAATGGTGTCCTTTTATGAAAGAGAAATATCTTTGGATGAAGGACAGCAAAAAAAGGACAGAAATACCATTGGTATTGAAGGACAGCAATGCTCTCGTGATCGCACGATCCCCTGCAGCACTGTACAGATCCTTCGTGGCGGCTAAATATGTATATCTTGACCCACTCTTGGTAACATCTTCTGACTGCTCCGAGCACGATGGCTGCGGACTCATCTGCACGACTACATGGCTTCTCATAAGCATTTGATCCAACCTTTTGCAAAGTCACGCATTTGCTAGTACTGTTGCATCTTTGACTACTTAAATAAACACTGAAAACAGAGAGATCTGCTTGTCGTCGCGAAAGCGGATTTTTATATTTGCCCAGGGATATAGCCTTCAAATATCTCAAGATTCATTCACTGGGCACTGAAATTTCAATCATTTGCATATCTAGTCTACAGATAAGTGCATAATTTTATTTTTTTTTTGATTACAGAATGTATTTTAACCTGACCTATAATAAAACAAATGTATTGAATATAAATAAATTTACAGTTTACAATATAAATAAAATATTTTGTGAAAACAAAATCTCATCATGAAGTAACAAAGAGTAGAGCGAATGCGTGGCTTGGGCAAGCCCGTCATTTTTCGTGCTCTTCTAAAGCAACATTTCAAGTAAGTAAATTAGAATATATATTATATACTGTGATACAGATTATAGTGTTACTTCAAATAGAATATAAAAAATAACAGATTATTCTCAAAAGGAAACAAAATGTACAAAATGAGAAAAACTTTTAATGAAGCAAGGAATGCAGTGCGTCGGGTGTGCACGGGAATATTATGATAAGGGTGTTGACTTACTTAAAAACAAAGTGAATCTTACACCATCCAAGAAAATAAACTGGAAATGTAAAGGTTGTAATAACGTTTCAGTTAGAGTAAAAAATACAAAGGAAGATAAATACAAAAAGGAAAGAAATGACGTGAAATTAACCGACGACAAGATGGAGTATCAGCACTCAATATGATACAATCTTTGAAAAACTCAAGTCAATTGAAAATCAAATAAAAAATTTAACAAACAAAATTGCCACATTTGAGGAGGACAAAGACAAAACACTAAAGAAAACAATCTCTATTGAAGAGGAACTAAATAAAATTGACGACAAAATGGAGGAACTAAATAAAATTGACGACAAAATGAGATCAAATTACTATAAATCAATGGACTAAAAACATATCCTAAAGAAGACCTGAAGTCAATCATACTTAAGATTGCAAATAAACCCGAACTACATGAACAAATGCAAAATAGAAGTGTATCACAGAATACAAACTTATAAAGATAAAATTCTTCCAATCAACATTAGATTTAATACTATTAATGCAAAGGAGGAATGAATGAAAAGATTAAAGGAATTAAAACAACTGACAAATGATGATATTTATCAAAAAAAGTCTTTACAATCTACTTCAATGATAATCTAACAAAGAGAGGAAAAAACTTATTCTAGAAAACGAAGACAACAGCTAAAGAAAAACATTACAAATACATATGAGGTAGCTAGAATCAAAGGCAGCTAAATCCTTTCTAATTATTCAATGAAAGAATAACCTGTAATTATAGGCGTTCATTGTGCTTTCCATTGAGCTCTAATTCCTACTCTAAGTATTTTGAAGATTTCTTCATACAATGTTACCACCTTAAAAAAAAAAAAAAAAATTGTAAAATATTAAAACAAGGATTTAACTGCCTTTGATTCTAGCCCGTCATATGGATCAAAAACAACAAAATTCTGATCAGAAAAGAAGACAATTCCAGAAGTTTGAAGATAGCAACTGAGAAGATTTAAAGAAAATAGTATAAAAAAAAAAACGAAAAAAAAAATGGGAACGAAGATAACATCGGAAAATACTAACTATTTTCAAAATTTAGAACAGTGGACCACACACAATAATCAGGTTATTATCAACGAAGAAAGTCATTGTAATATTTTATATTTAAATATAAGGAGTATTAGAAAGAATTTTGATTTATTAATGGCTTCAATAAATAATCAGTTTTCCTAACTAGATTTCATAATATTATTAGAAGTTAATATTAAAGCAAAACACAAAAATTTATATCAAATTCCAAATTTCCTATCAATTAGTAAAATA
The DNA here is from genome assembly GCA_023159025.1 of Thereuonema tuberculata. NCBI lineage: Eukaryota > Metazoa > Arthropoda > Chilopoda > Scutigeromorpha > Scutigeridae > Thereuonema > Thereuonema tuberculata. The sequence continues at coordinate 1,233 of JAFIDM010104643.1, read as the reverse complement.
AGAAACAATAACAAAGGATGTGGAATTATAATCTATTATAGAAAACAAATACTTATTAACTGAAATCCCAATTGAAAGCATAAATCCTGCAAATTGCGTTTGTATAGTTAAAAGTGAAACTTCAAATGCTTCTAAACAAATCATCTCTTCAATTTTTTAATTTAGGTCATTTACCGACCCCCTAATTCAAATAAAGAGAACTTTTTGAGTGAAATTGATTCAATCATTAAGAAAGGAACAAAACTAACAAAAATATAATTGATAAACTCACACTCACCTCCTCATCTCGAAAGAAATAAATACGAAATTCATAAAGATAAGACGAATTTTCGGAATTTATTCGCTAATTCCTTTTACAAGCCTAATTACTTAAAACTGTGGAAAACAAAGGATGAGCACGAACAATATTACAAGCTTAAATACTTAAAATTATGGATAACAAAGGATAAGCTAGAATATAAAAACAAAGTAAAGGAACAGAAATATCACATAGTAATAATAATAATGATTGAAATAATTAATGCAAAGCCAATTCATCAAAAGAAAACATAATTGTTTGAACAAAATTACAAGCTTAAATATTTAAAATTATGGATAACAAAGGATAAGTAAGAATATAAAAACAAAGTAAAGTAACAAATAAATCACATAGTAATAATGAAAAAAATCAACACAAAGCCAATTCATCAAACGAAGCATAATTGTCAGAACAATCAAAAATTGATAAATTCCCAATTAACGAAATAAATCTACTATCCAATTTTGTTCCATCACTACGGTTAATATTCCATCCCTCTAGTGTTTCAAATGATAATGCTTTCAAAAAATTTTCGGATTTTGGATTCCTTTTCTGTGTGCAGAACATTCACAACTGAGGTAATCCGGTGGCCAAACTTTATCGAAGTTTGTGCTACTTCTGAAATGTCAGTTCCTTTGTTTCTTATGTAATCCGCGTGTTCTCGTACACGTTCATTAATTGTCCTTTTTCTCTCTCCAATAAAAAAATTGGGGCAAAACCACAATTTATTCTTTATACTAAACCCATTTGATTTTTCTTAACAATCTTTACATAATATATTCTTCAATTTTTTATTATAAGAATAACCTAATTCAATACCATATTTTTTACAGATTCTTTTCCACTCTATTCTGTTACTGTTTGAGTATGGTATCATGATCCTGTTGGACTTATGTTCATTGATCTCTTTTATATTAAACTTATTGTAATTCCTT
>JAFIDM010104642.1:0-10224 GCA_023159025.1 Thereuonema tuberculata | reverse complement strand
TATTTGTACTGTATAAGAGTAGGCCTAAACAACTTAATAAGAAATATAATATGAGGATATTTGGAAAATGGCTATTGGTTTACGAAGAATAAGTTCCTGGAACCTAACTCCTGTATTAAGCGAGGAATGACTATGGATATTTTGAATTTCGATATTTCGAAAACCTTGATATGTCGAAAAATTATTTTCCCCCTTGATACAATTACATTTGAAAATTTGAAACGTACAATTAACTAGTAAAATGTAGATTGCTTATTTCAAAATGGTTTTGCACGATCTTTTACTAGAAAAACTAATACTCATCTATCTAACTGCGATCTTGAGATAGCATGGAACCTCAATGGCTGGTGGCCGAGGTCAGTTGGGTGCATACTGTTATCTCGAGATCGCAGTTTGAAACTGCAGTTTTCAAAACCACACATCACAATTTGAAAAAGTAAATGTACAATAAAATATAAAAAAATAAAAAAGTATTTCGAAATGGTCTACATCTCCTTGTCAACTGAAAACAAAAACAAAAAATTTAAGTAGGATTTTTACTTCTTTTGCAAAATAATTATAGTAGCACTCGAATAATAAGAAAGAATTCTAGTCAGCATTAAGCTACTGTTTTCTAATGAACTCTTAAATTAGAAGAAATACTTTATAAATTGGAGAAGAAAAATAATAGTTATAATTAATCAATAAATATTATATATGATTACTATTCATATAACTTTAATTCCAAATTATTAATAAAACATTACAAATATTTCCATAAATTTGCAAATATATTAAAATATGTTGGATATCTGAAGGTATAATTGCTACGCCTTTTTGACATTTTACACATTTTTAACTTTATTAAAATAAATATTTCATAATGTTATTTCAACTCAAACAATTTTTAAAAAATATCGAATAAGGGAATTACAAAAATAATAATCGAATATGTTAAATAAAAAAATTAACAAATATTAAAAATGCGATGTTGCCATTCTAAACCTACTCAACTTGAATTCATAATGACAGAAATATTATAAACATGACATGAAAATTTGGAAAAAGCTTTGTTACTTTATAAATTTGACGAATTATTATTTAATTAGAAGTAATCTATAAGTGTCTTTGAAAATGCAATAAATTATTCATTAGAAAAATTTAAAGAATAATCCATTCTCAATTGAAATCTATTTAAAAGGCTTATAAAGTTTGAATAGAATTCCATAACATTTAGAACTATAACTGACTTTCGTTACCTTGGAAACGATCTCAAAAAAATAAAATCTTGAGATACTGATTTTTTTTTTTTAATTTTTAGATTTCTTTATTAAATGAAATTTTTGATTCTTAAAACTTTGCACTACGAAACATAATGAGAAATTTAAATTACTTTAAACGATTTAGAAATTTCATAAAAATGATCTTTTCTGTAATTATTTAGAAAGTCTAGAAGTGAAAAAGAAAATGAAATAACAAATCAATAAATAAAACTTACGCTTTGGGAATAAGAAAATCGTCAGAACGAACACTATTAAAAAATAAATAAATGCTGTTTACTATTGCCACATATCTTTTCTGAATTAATATCCCTAACGCTGCTGTAAATCCTATTTACCAACAATGGTTGCATCACTATTGTTACAGTGAGTGCATTAGATTCAACTACTGCTCGAGTTATAAATCTATGAAAGCATTGTTTATTTAAATTGCTTAATAATGACACTAATATTTTTTGTTTTTTTAATTTTGATCAATAAAATGCAGACACACATACAAACAAATCATTACTATTATACTATAATACATTTAGATGTTGTTAAATATTCTACAAACAGGTGTGATTGTTTATGTATGCCTAACTGCATTGACGCATGTATGATCTTACTTTCGTTTTCAATTTCATTACTTCGATAACATTGTTTTTAGCAGAAAGCAATATATTATCACTGTATAAAAGTCTGTTTTGCTTCCGATTTTATTTCAATGCTAAGTTCTGAAGGCAGATTAAAATTAAAGTGCACTAAAAAATCTTAATATATTAATTCTTAAAGAAAACAAAATATATTTATAGACACTTAAAATGTAGAGAACAGCATTAAACTTTCAAGCAATTCTTTTACCGGTTATTTGCTTAAGAACTGTCAACTCACAACATCCAACCACAAAGAAAATAGCAAGTTTAAAAACAATTTTGCTATTTATTACATTTGTATCCAAAAAGCATCTAACAGCCAAACAACTAGGAATAAGATACTAGAAAAATAATGTAACAAATAATGTTTACCAAAAAAGCACCCATATTAGCACACGTTCGCAAACGAGCCTTCGTCGATGGTAATCCGAGACAGCAGTTTCATCGTTATTATACGTCGGATGATTGCTAATAAAGATTAAATAGCTTTTCTGGATTCCCATAGATAATGGCTCGGGACTATGAAAACCAGTCCGACCAGGATATCTTGATGATTGGAACAGGGCCGGATTTAAGCATAGGCTACCTAGGCTGCAGCCTATGGGCCCGCACCACACAGGGTCCCGCATCACAAAGGGTCCAGTGAAAAATAAACGTGCGTTTGTCACCTCTCGACTCAGGGCCAGATCTAAAAATTGTTAGCCCCCCCAAGCAAAAATCCTTAACGGGCCTTACCGAGCTACTTCGAGCCCCACCCAGGCCACGTCGCGGGCTTCCCTTTTCAGTGGGCCCCCTGCAATGCGGGGACTGGCAATACCCAGATCCAGCCCTGTGTCCAAGCACCAAAAGTTGTGGGAAAATGAGAATTGTCATTTTCAAAATTGAAGTTGATCAAAAACAGGCTTCGAACCTCCATGTTAGAAGACAAGCACAACGCTTTAGCTTAACTCAGCGTTGAAAGTGACATTTAAAGACAACAAAATTATGAAGATATTATAAGTCGCTGCGTTAGAACGAAGTGTAGAGGTAAACTAATTAGCCATTAAGATTATGTGACAGTTTCGTTATAGTTAAATTGTTTGGAAAAGTTCTGTATTTGAATTAAATACTATATTATGTATGTTGTATAGGTTAAGTACATTTTGCTTGTTCATTACATTCTTTTTTGTTATCTTGCATTTTGCATTTTTTGAACAGGTTTACTAAAAATTACGATACGTAATTGTCAAAATCGTAATACTCATGTTAGCAAATTTAGAAACATACATTCGAATCTCAACTTTGTATTCCTTTCATAACATAGTTGTTCATAGCAATATTAATAAATCATGTTAAATACCATTAAGGTATCTATTAAGGTATTACTTAATGATGTTCAGTTCTTTTCATTTTTATCATCTCATGAATTCATCTAATTTAAAATAACGTATAGGAATGTCGTACGTAAATTTTCTATAATTTAATAATAAATATAATAAAAATTAACCTTAAGGTTCGAACGCTGAAACCTTAAACCTCCAGCTAGATAATACACTGATCAAGCTACAGGAACACTTAATTTGAAAACGAACAAGAAGTTAATACTCCAAAGTTGATGAAAACAATGTCAAATATCTCCAAAATTTTGAGAGTTGCTTCCTCAACTCATATATATTTTTCAAGTATTCCATGTGTATTTTGATTTCACAAAAAAGGGATCAATTTCGACATACATGCCGTATCCTCGCCTTATTAGACCCATGATCAACTGCTGTGATATAGCTATATTATTAATAAATCATACTATTAATAGGCAGCAAAGCGGATGTATGTTTGTCATCAAAGTGGAGGGAGCGGGGTGAGTCGGAGAGAGAATATTTTAAAGTGTATTTTAAATTTTAATTTTATTAGTGTATTTCAAGTTTTATACATACACTAACAAAAATAGTGTAGTTTTAATTTTAAAAATACACTAACAAATGTCTTTTTGAAAAGAAAAAGTAGTTGAAAAGAAATGTAGTAATGTTGGTGCGTAATTCCTGTAAGGCAACGTGGGGCACTCTCTCATAGGTTCACTTTAGAGGAGCCAATTATTTTAGGGCAGTAGGTTTAATTTCCGTCCATAGTTGACGGGTTGTAACTAGTATGTTTTTAATTTTAAATAAGACTAGCAAACCTGTGATCACGTGATCTTGGTTTCTGAGATGATTTTCTTAAAACCTGAGACCGCGACCGCTGCTCGGATACCGATCTTTGATCGTAAGTCAAATGACTATGATTAAGGTTTAATAATTTAGATTAATATTGTTTCAATATTAATAAGATAAAGCTGAAGTAAAGTACATATCACTACCATATTGATACGAAGTTGAGAAGTCCTCTCGAGTCGCCAATTAATGTCCTGTGATTGGCCGAATCGGGGGACCAATCAGCGACGTGTCTTATCCTCTCACCAAATAACGGACCGAACAGGGAGCGTCGGAGCTCACGCTCTCAGAGTAGCGGACCAGACAGAAAGCTCTAGAGAGATTCTTGAAATCCGATCCCATTTGTATACAGGGTGTTTCAAAAATACACGGCATAATTTCAGGTATGTATTTCCCACATGTAGACAATCAAAATAGTTCATTACAACATATGTCCGGAAATGCTTCATTTCCGAGTTATGGCCTTCACAACATTGAAAATCACCGGAACGTTTTTCGTTCCGCCGGTCGTTGCCATTACAGAAGATGTTCAAAATGACCACCTCCTGCTTGAATACAGACCTCACATCGATGTCTCATTGAACGTTTTTCTTTCCGCAGGTCGTTGCCGTCAAAGGACACATTAAGAGGGCACTCTGACAGATCATTCCGAGGCGAAGGTTAAATTCAGTGGTGTGTTTGGCGTTCGACTGTGTGTCATGTACACAAATCAGGAGCTGGCAGAGATGCACTTCATGTACGGTAAGGCAGACGGCAATGCTGCGCTGGCTCGTCGTTTGTACCAGGAGAGGTACCCACAGCGACAATGTCCAGATCGGAAGACATTTGTAAGTCTCAATCACCGTCTGTGCGAGTATGGAAAATTTCACTCTCCTGGATTGGGAAGGGGACGACCAAGGTCTACAACTCCAGAAGAACAGGAGGAGATTCTGGAGACTGTGAACAGAACTCCTTCTGTCAGCACACGAAGGTTAGCGTTGCAAGTGAATGTTCCCCATACGACTGTCTGGAGACTGCTGAAAGAGCATCAATTGTATCCTTATCATTTGCAACGTGTACAGGCGCTGTCACCAGCAGATTACCCTGCACGAGTTAGGTTCTGTCAGTGGTTCTTGCAGCAGTGTGCTGCAAATCCGAACTTTCCTGCCTTAGTATTATTTACAGATGAAGCACAGTTCACACGAGATGGCATAACAAATTTCCACAATCAGCATGTATGGGCGTATGAAAACCCAAATGCAACTGTTGTATCTCATCACCAGGTGCGGTTCTCCCTCAACATGTGGGCCGGTATCATTGGTGATCGATTAGTTGGACCCCATGTACTTGTAAACAGACTTACGGGGCAGGCGTACACAAACTTCCTGGAAAACACCATACCTCATGTTTATGACGACACTCCACTGATCGATCGTCAGCACGCTCACTTCTTGCATGACGGCGCTCCTGCACACTTCAGTCGTACGGCTCGCCGGTACTTGGATCGAACGTTTCCTGATCGATGGATAGGTAGAGGTGGCCCAATTGCTTGGCCTCCACGCTCACCTGATCTGAACCCTCTCGATTTCTACTTGTGGGGCCATTTAAAATCATTGGTTTATTCGTCTCCGGTGCCTGATTTGGAATCCCTTCGGAATCGAATTGTGGCACGTTCTGAGGACATACGCAACATTCCTGGAGTGTGGGATCGTGTTCGCAGGTCATTGAGACATCGATGTGAGGTCTGTATTCAAGCAGGAGGTGGTCATTTTGAACATCTTCTGTAATGGCAACGACCGGCGGAACGAAAAACGTTCCGGTGATTTTCAATGTTGTGAAGGCCATAACTCGGAAATGAAGCATTTCCGGACATATGTTGTAATGAACTATTTTGATTGTCTACATGTGGGAAATACATACCTGAAATTATGCCGTGTATTTTTGAAACACCCTGTATAAACCTGTACATAATTGTAAATAAACTGTGTGTATGCTTTAGACTAAACCACGGCGTTAGTCTCTGTCATTTCGACTACACATCAATATGATGACATTAATGCTGGAATGGCACCATTACTAGGAAGATTCAACATAAAATTAGCTTATAAAGCCAATTTATAATGTATGTCAGTGTTATTATGTCTTGATTTATTACTTGTGTGTATGGTTTTATAATGATTATATTATTACACATACTACGAATAATAATAATCTTTAGTTCATTTCGCTTTCCAATAATCAACTGCCCTTCATTAAATAAAGCATGCTAAACCGTTCAAAATATTGAAGTGAATAAAAAAGGGGAGGGGGGATAGAAAAGAGAATTGTGTTTCCGGACCCGTATTCCTTATCAAAAACTGTTCCATTTTCCCCCAAATTTGTTGCAAGTAATAAATTCATTTATTCCCTGTATATATTAAACAGTCTAATTTCAGATAGGGAAATTCAAAATAACTTTTCCTTTCAAACTATCTATTTCTAAGTATGGTCAAGCAATCTTCCACCACTTTTTAAATCAAATCTGTCTCAGAATAGCAAATTTCAAATGACAATACGCCTAAATATTTTATTTATCATGTTCGTCATCATATAGCCTTAAAAACCACTGAAATTTTGTATACTGACTATTATAAATGCAACCCGTATATAAGTGGAAGTTCTTCAATAGTGTTACAATATTACAAGTTAACCTTTACTAGTTTTGCACCCGTCATAAACAGGAAATTCCAATAGATTCAAATCAGGAAACATGCTCTTAGCAATTGATAACGATGTACTGTTTCTATTTAAGCCAATTCTTTAACTACTGATTCAAAAACTGTCTATGAGACATCTGAACTAGTTCAGAATGTTTTTAAAATGTCTGTAGATACTTTTTACTTAATATTAATTAAATATACCAGTTCACTGCCTAGCACTTTTAATATTAGGTACACCTTTGCTGTGCGCACCAATGCTCTCACAATAACTCTTGAAGCCGGTGGGGGCAGTGTCATGGTGTGGGGGATGTTTTCCTGACACACTTTGGGTCCATTGATACCTCTGGAGGCACGTCAGGATGCTAAAGCGTACCTAAACATCGTAGCTGATCAAGTACAACCGCACATGTTAACAGTTTATCTTCATGCAGATGGCTACTTCGAGCAGGATAATTCGCCGGTGCACAAAGCCCGTATCACTGTGGGATGGTTTGAGGAACATGACGATGACTTTTCCTTGCTGCAGTGGCCCGCTCAGTCCCCGGATCTCAGCCCGATTGAAAACTTGTGGGACGAGCTGGAACGGGCTGTTCGTTCCCGGCCTACACCTCCATCAAATCTTCAGGAACTGCGTGACACACTCATGTCTCCATAATACACAATACCTCAACAACGTTTTTCAGCATCTTGTGGAATCCATGCCTAGACGAATTCAGGCTGTTTTGAGGGCTAAAGGAGGACCAACATGCTACTAGGTAGGTGTATCTAATAAAGTTGCCGGAGAGTGTATATTTTTTTACTATTTTAACTTCATTCCTTCTTCAGGAAGATGACTTCACAGGATGGGCCAGTCAAAAGAAAAAGTTTAATTCATAAAAGAAAAATTAAACGCTAATTTTTAATCTATCTAATTTATAATAAACGATAATAACAATTATCAACATTAAAGAGGCGCCATAAAGAGGCGCCATCAAAATAGAATTAAAAACTAAATTTTATTACTGCATTATGAAAACAACAACGACAAATAAAATTTATTATTTTTGAAAGGACATTGATTTATCAAATAACGATAGGTGTATTCCTCTCTTCACAAATTGTAAGTTAGAAATTTCTTTCCCACTATTTTTGTGGATAATAGTACCACTTAAGTCATTGCAATAATGTGATATCACAGTCATTATATTTCCTACGAAGACAAGCGCCAATGTTGTTATTAGGCATAAAGCAGTTTCAAGATATTTAAAATGGCCATAGATATTAACATACAAAATGTTGAATAAATAACTAGGAATTATTACAGAATCTTTTTTAATATATTATTTTTAAAGTATCCTTAATTAAGAAACATTTTTAACCTAATAATATTAAAAATGTTTAAATTCTCAGATTAGCTTATATTCAAGATAACATTACACTTTAACAAAAATCTATTTACATTCAACTTCCTTAACGTAATTAGTTTCACTTTCTGGGTGAATCCTAAAACGATTGTAAAGCTGTTTAAACGATTCTAACGAAATCTAAAGCTGTAAAGTCACTTTGTCATCATGCTTATTCCCAGAGCTTCGGCGCCACTGGACTGAAATTCAATACGCCAAGGGTATTGTTCACTTTCAGGGCTTGGGAAATTGCTTCAGCGTTACGTCTCGGATCAAGTTGTAGCCAAGGCTCAGCGTTGTCAGCGTGTGGTTCATCTGCGGTGCCTCAGCTATTACTTTAGCACCACTGTCTCCTATATAATTGTAGTCCAGATTAAGGCAACTCAGGGTTTGATTACCCTTAAGCACCTCCACGACAGCCTCGATCCCTTCGGAATGAAGGCAACTCCCATCCAAGTTTAAGCTCGAGATTGTTTGGTTTATCAGTATGGCCTCTGAAATGAATTTACTCCCATTTGGTCCCAGGATATTGTCGTTAAAAAAAAGGGAATCAAATGAATGAACTCTACGCAGTGTCTTGGAAAGGATTTCAGCTCCTTCGTCCGTGATATCATTCTTATAAAATTTCAGGGTCTTTAGAGGGAAGCTTTCCCGACTTGTCTCTGATAGAATTTCCGCCTTTTCGCCATTTATAAACCTGCTTCTGATACTAATAAGAAAACCATTTTTTTAAATAAAATTCTTATCCATTTTGAAATGCCTTCAGTTAAACTTAGTATAAATTAAGTGCTCTTCCTTCTATGAATGCTTTGATATCAGTCAGACCGAGATTTTTCTTGTAGCTTCTTTGTCAATCATTAGCAGTTGTCGTACGAATGGTCCGAAGCAATTTCTTTCGTCTTGTTACGTTAGAGATAAACTGAAAGAAATAAGGACATATTAATTTGACAAAATATTAAAAGCCTATCTTATACGAGAAATCGTAGATTGAATAAGAACCTAACTTAAGTCATTAGTTTTGACCTTTTATTAAACCTATAATGTTTATTAAATTATCCTTTTTTGCTAATTAAACATTTTTAAAATCCAGATATTCATTCCTAGGATACACTGTACTATTGTCGCAAATCAGAAGGGGGAAAAAAAAAAACCCATGAGAATTACGTAATTAACATATAAAGGATAGGCTTTTATTTTTCCAAGCAGTTTCCTAGTCTTTAAAATGTTAAGAGCCTTAGGTGTAGCATATTGTGTTTATATTAAACATTACACGTTAGGTCTAACTTTTACCTTGATTTTCGAATTGTGGCCTAATGCTTTAAACAATCTTTTCGAAGGGTAATAGAAGATTATCCTCGAGGAATACGAAATCAAAATATAGTGGAAATTAAAAATCCATTGCTGTTAAGATGAAAACCCTTGAAAATTTTCATTTCCATATTAAAATCAACTTCTCGATCAATGTTTGAAACATTTTAGTCTTGCCAATCCAAGGCGAAGTCGAGATATCGAATGATTAAAAAAGAAAAATTAATTCCATTAGTTTTGTGAAATAAGCAGTAATAAATTGAATCGTTTTCATCTTAAGCCTCTTGTTTCGTATTACAAGGATCAATAAAATTTTCAGTTAAATTTCATAGTTAAGCCAATGATTCTGAAATAATTTTAGCGTCAGTTTTGAATCAAATAACATAACTAATATTATATTCAGGGGCCTCAAATTGAGGTTTAATTTCTTTTGATTTTCAATAGAAGATTATCCGTGCTTCAACGACTTACATAATTAGAAAATAAAAACTGATTAATTATTTTTCAATCGAAAAATGCAATCAATTTTCAGAAATATATTCATTATCAACCACAATTCTTTGTTTTTGTCTGACAAATGTCAGAGGAAGTAAACAATTAACAGTGATAACTACTACGCTTTTCAGTGATATATTAAGAGCTTAGATTTATTTTCAAATTGAATAACAAAAATAGTTTTGCCAAAAAATGTGCAAAAGGAAAAGAAAAAGGATTGGGGGTTTTCTCGCCAAGTAGCAAGTTATTTAGATTCAAAAATCTCAAACTAAAGGAAAATG
>JAFIDM010104640.1:0-10226 GCA_023159025.1 Thereuonema tuberculata | reverse complement strand
GACATAAGAAGATCGACCCGGCTTGGGAATAAACACAACCTTGACTGGTCTCCATTGAGTTGGAATATAACCCAGTGCTAGGGTTGCTCTAAAAATATTACAAAGAGGTGTAGCTAGAAAGCTTATTCCTTTTTGTATAAGGGCTGGAAAGATTTGATCTAATCCAGCTGATTTAAAAGGTTTGAAAGTAGATACTGCCCATTCTACCTTTGATCGATCGATGGCCAGTCGCGCAGTCCGCCAATTTTCCTTAGGTGCTCCGAAATGAGACCCCAAGTTTAAATTTAGCGAATCTACGTTTCTGTCCACAGCGATCTCGATAGAATCTGGGAAATGTACACTAGTTAAAAACCTAAGTGTTTCTTCCCCATTGGCAGTATAACTTCTATCTTTTTGTAACAGAGTCCCTAACCTAAGATAAGGTTCTTTTGTTAAAATTTTATAGAGTCTAGAACTGTTAGGAACATTAGAAATTTCCTCACAGTACTTCCTCCACGATTTTCGTTTGGCTTTTCTCAAAGCTCTATTATAATCAGTGAGTGATTGTTTATAAACGTCCCATTCACCGTTTCTTTTAGCTGCATTGAACAGCTTTCTAGTGCGTGTTCTAAAGAGCCACAGATGCGTCTTAGGTGAGCCTATTACCGTCGTTTTGATTATTTTACTAGTTTCCACAGCCGCAAATGTATCTTTATTACTTAAATTTTTTATCTGACTTATTGGGCTATTGAATCCATTCATTCAGTAGCCTAAATAGTTATAATCATTTACTGTTTCAATTACCTTTCCCTCCCAAAACCATTCTTCATTTTTGCTTTTTTTCCCCCATTTTTAAAAATAAGAATTTTTGTTTTTTGCAAATTAATTTCTAATTTTAATCCCTTCAAGAATTTTGGCGTAACATTTATCTTCTCCTGCATGTCCAGGATATTATTTGATATTGTGGTGTGTTTCGTGGTGTCTGGTTCGTAGAAAAATAAAGGAGGCTTAGACTTGTTGGATCTGCATCTGTTCGACTCTGTTCTTTTATTTACAGCTAACATCGGTATTTAAAGACTATGTACAAAAGGATTTGATTGGTTGTGGCATTTACAAAATGATTGGGTGCTTTAAATGACATGTGATCACAACGGGTTTTTAAACCGTTGTGATTTAAATAAAAGTGAATTAAAAGATGCCACAACCGTTGAAATTCAAAAATAAACAGATCAACAGATAATTACACAGAAATTGAATAATAAAGATTAGAATGCAGAGAAACGGAATAACTAGAAATACAAATGATAAAATAACGATAAAACTCTCACTACAATATTATTACAATATCATCGGCGTAAGCAAGATATCTTATGTAACTTTGCCCCAGCTTAACAGCTCCTGTACTTGCCTCCTTCAACTTCTTTTCTAAACCTTCTATATACATAGTAAAAAGTAAAGGGCTGAGTGGACACCCCTTTCTCAGTCCTTTATTTGACCAAAAACTATATGACAATTCATTTTCTACCTTAACTTCATATTTTGTTTTCTTATTTTGGAAAGATGCAATTTTGCCCATTCAAACATTTCAGTCTTTATTTTCAAATTTTTATAAACATGCAGAATTTTTCAATTAAAAAAATAATACTTCATGCTTAAATTAAAAGGGAAAATTTGCAAAAACATTTTCAAACGTTCATAAATGATGCTGTTTGACCAAAAATTTCCACCGAATTTTCTAAATAAAAATAAAAACAGTGGAAGGCCCAACGTTGGGCATTTGTTGATACTGTAAGCGATTGGTGAGACATGGGACTAACAGTCTGTCTTATATGAATTATGTTATCTTATATGAGTTATGTAAACAAGGTAGGAGCAGTAATCGTAATAGCGATCGCATAATGTCCCACGGTTTCTATACAGAATGAACGTTGAAATCTTAACAAATTCAAAACCCACAGAACAATAGATTTCTGTTTCTGCTCTCTGTAGATTTGGGAGATCCCATCATAATAAAAATAGACCAATCATTGTAAGATTTCTTTCAAGAAGAGAAAAAGAAAATTGGCTTGTTATAACTGATTCATGTAATAATTCTGGTTAAAGTCAATATAAAACATGAAGAACTAAATTTTTATAATATACCAGACTTTAATAAAACTTACAATTTAAGATCAAATTCTAGAGGTGACCTATAACTTGAAAGCACAGATGCTAGAAACGAGTTCTGATTGGCTATGATCTAGTCTTATAAAAACCTTTTTGACGAGGTCATGTCTCTTATGTCATTCCTCAGATATGAATTTCTCGCAACGGACGGACAGACAGAGCAAGATAGAAGGCTTCTCTTGCTAATCTCTGTAAATAAGCCGAAAAAAGAACAGAAATATTTCGAAATTAACAAAAGCATAGTAAAACTCAGAAAACTAACTATTCAATGTTTAGTACTAAATAGCCTTTAGTATATCATCATTTTCATTAAGCCTTCTTTGTTATTTCAACTCAGCAGTAATATCAAATGGAATATACCATCCATTCTTAAAAGGCGTCTCATTAAAAGGCAGAAAATTCCGAAAATTTTATTAGGATTTGTAATGTTGTATTTGATAAGTTTTTCTAGGAGTTCTTTCATATTTCGGGCAGGTTTCTCTTCATTAATTTTCATATGAAGCTTGGTTTTTTTTCGGTATTTGATTCTCTATCTGGGTTTATGTTTTGTTTCAAATTCCTCAGTTATAGCATTATCATGTAATGATCAGATATATCAGTCTGTATAACGTTTCCAATAAAATAAGCTACATTAGCTTTAGCAAAGCCATGGTCAATGCATGCTTTTGAGGTAGTTATATTTGTCCTAATATTCCTGGTGAGATTGTTAATAGAATATGTTTAGCCAAAAGTATGATAAATCTCTATGTATCCCAGAACAACAGGATTTATTGTATCGTCTAATATATGAATGGTTATTTCTCCCACTATAAGCATTGCATAATTTTTTGCATAAATTACAAATAAGATAAAAGAAAATGAGAAACAAGAGCAGCACATGAGTAAATAGATGCCTTTCTGATTCGATTATCGAAAGGAGCTGGGAACGGCCGTTTCGTTATTTATTCGGGTGCTGCTCTTGTTTCTCATTTTGTTTTGTTAAAATTTTTTCAGCACCTTAAATTCATTGCAAGATTAGAAAAAGGATAGTGTCGTCCTATTGTGAAAACCATGTAAGTCAAAATTTTTCAAAAACTTTTTTATTGCAGTTTCAGATGGAAGATATTATATGTCACCTATACTTAATGCAAAAAGTTGGTAAAACTGAGCGTTTAAGCGCTCTAGTGACGAAAAAAGAAACCACGTAAATTAAAATTTACATTGAAAACCTCGGATATCACATACTTACTAAGAATGAAAACTTTGTAAATCAATTATTTTGTGTAACTATTTAATTTTATGATACATCAGTTGTTTTATGTTCAAACATACTAAACGTCATTACTTAGAAAATAATATAAAGAAATAGTTTTTGATGCCTACTGTAAAATTTGAGTTTTTTGACTTACGTGGTTTTCACAATTTGACGACGATAGTTTAAAATATTTTGCAATTCAGTTAAGAAATCTTTTTTATTAGTAGTAGGTGGTTTGAAAATAGCTAATAAAGTTATTTCAAAATCATTTGTATTATTACTTACAGTGCATGTTAAATTTTCATTGGTAATTGTATCAATATTCATTTCTTTTATAATATACGTTTTTTCGTAGTAAACCAATAAACCACCATCTTTTTTGTTTTATCTCACTTAATAAATCATATTAAAACCAATAAATTGATAAAAGTTCTGGTTCTCCAGAATTTATATTAATTTAAACAAGTATTAAAATATCAAACATTGTTAATGATGTTTTGTGTATGCAGTTTTAGATAATCAAAATTTATCCTTAAACTTTTAAAATTGAAAAATATCACAATTTAAACTTTTATTTTTATTTGATATTCTTTATTTGAAAGTCACGAGAATAACCAAAGATTACGTCAAAATTGTTATAAAGTGATTAGAGAGCGATTCTAAATCATAAAATTAAAAATTAATAAACATATAAATATTTTCTTTTTCATTTCATTTTCAATTCCTTATAAAATATTTCTACAGTGGAAACTCGATTAACCGTTACTTTTTATTATCCGTCATCGATCGCAAAACCTACTTCTCTGTAAAATACGGGACATTGCCGCGAAAAAAAGTTCGAGCCTCGAAGAAACAGAAGAAGATAACTGAATACAGCTTCAACATGTAAACCTTATTATCTTGTAGGCCTAATGTTTTATGCTTCTATTATCATTATTATTATTTGTTTGGTGTTTGACAATATCTATTTTTTACCGATAGATTTTTCTTTGTATTAATTTGTTGTTTGCCTTTCGTCCAAAACCAGCATTGAAATTTCTGTTATCCGTCTATTCGGTTAGCCGTCACAGTCCCGGTCCCGAAGGTGACGGTTAATCGAGTTTCCACTGTACTTTCGTAAGTTATAACCAATCAATATATATCTTCATTCTTTCCTTAACTGATTCCTTTCTAAGATAGTTGTAAAAGATTTTGCTTAGTTTTTTGGAAATATGCATTTTTGTCCATTCAAACATTTCAGTCTTTAATTCAAATTTTTATAAACATGTAGAATTTTTCAATGAAGAAAATAATACTTCATGCCTAATTTCAAAAGAAAAAATTGCAAAAATATCTTCAAACGTTCTTAAATAATGCTGTTTGACTTAAAATTTCCATTAAGCATCATTTTCATTAAGCTTTCTATGTTATTTCAACTCAGCAGTAACATCAAATGGAATATACCATCCACTCTTTAAAGACGTTTCATTAAAAGGCAGAAAATTCTGACAAAATAATACTGGTCGTCTTATATTAAACTAATCAGCCATTCTTCTGAAGCAGAAACTGTAACTTCAACTTACAAACTCCATTACTACGTCTTCAGTCCAACTACCAACGACTGTATCAAACAGTAAATTTTGTCCTGGGTAAGGATTATTAGCTTTGTTTCTATTTCCATCCATTTCACCTTCTTGTATAGACGCAATCTTTATTTCAATTCCATTCAACGTCTCTTAGATGGATGTAGGTTTAATTTTTTACTGATTTAAGCAAACATTGGCATTTGGTAATTATATGATTCTAAAAAAGTTAATAATTGTCTCTGAGGAATAACAGTCAAACCTCATTTCATTTTTTGCAGGCGTGCATCTGGGTTTCTTTTACACTGCTCGTGCTACAATCAATCCTATTTTAACCAGCAATGATGATGAAATGATGCTTTATGATGATGGAGTTCATTTGTATTCGATATATACCGAATGAGCAATAGTCAAGGTTTTTCAACGATTTTGTAATAAAAGAGAAAGAAAATAAAACATTCAAGAATATTGTTAAGTGAAAAGTATAGAAGATGTAGAGATGTTTTGTATTACAGTAAACAAGTGTATTTGATTTGAGAAATCCATGTATTGATATTGGCGTTAATTTTATAGCCCGAAATTCATCGTTCAATGAAATTTGAATAGAGAACTGCTATCTGAAATAATGTATTAATGAAAAGAAAGCAATGTATATGGTATTTAAATAAGGTATCATTGTTCGCCTATCTTCGAGAATCTCGCATGGTGAGGGCCAGACATGGCAGTTTAGAAAGATAATACGTAGTTTACATATACTTATTGATGAATTTTTTAATGTTTCTTTGAACTTAGCGTTGATTAATTGTTTAAGGTTTGGATTTGAGATATACTGTATGATACGTATCTTTTTTTTTTTTTTAATATACCGTCATTTCGTTATTACTATCACAAAGACTACACAATGCCTTATGGAAGGCCATCACTCAAAAATAAAATAAAAATAAAAATATATATTTAAACTTCAAGGGGTGGTAAGGCACACTAAAACAAACATTTTTGTCAAACAATGTATGCCCGAACTGTCGCGTTTTCGTGGTAGAGGGCGCTGTT
Source organism: Thereuonema tuberculata (assembly GCA_023159025.1). Taxonomy (NCBI): domain Eukaryota; kingdom Metazoa; phylum Arthropoda; class Chilopoda; order Scutigeromorpha; family Scutigeridae; genus Thereuonema; species Thereuonema tuberculata. Next base: position 4,235 of record JAFIDM010104640.1, on the reverse strand, counting down.
TGGTCGTTGACGTTCCGCGCCCAAAAAATGAGAGAGATTCGTTGCAGTAAGTGTGTGGTCTTGTAGCGTGTGGATTTGCGTTTGTCCAGACATGAGCACTGTGCACTTTAAACACTTCCTCACATGTAAAAAATGCTTGATCTGTGAAGAGCACATGTGCTAGAAAATTCGACTGTACTGAACTCTGTTGCAACGAATGATAAGACTTGAAACAAAAGAGAATCATTTGAAGCAGGACGGGGGGGTTCAAATCGTTGACAACGCGATATTTTCTATTTGAGCGAATGGTTGCAACTTGGAAATTCTCTTCTATTCAAATAAAAATAGACTTGTTTTTTTGCTTTTTTTTCAAAAATATCTTAAAAATTAGCGAAATAATATTTGAAATATTAAATTTAAAAGCGGTCTGATATCATAATAAATAAATAAATCGAAAAAAGGAACTTTTCAAAGAAATACTGAGACAGAAATTATAAATTTCATTGTTATTTTCATCAAATATTATAAAATAAAATTAGTTTTTAACTATACTGACTTCGTTTCCAATAAAGACCAATGAAAATTAAAGAAATGTAATGCTAGCAAAGAAATTGAAAGAAATAGAGCAAAACTACGTCAGTAATAATTCATAAATAAAGAAAAAATGACAACTGGACAGTAAATGGATGAATCTACAGAAAACCTGCAATTTCAGTCAAAAATTTTTGAGATTTTAAATTACAAGATTTCCTTTTCAAAAAATTGAGATGATTGCTTTTGACGTTCTTACATCCATCATATATGTGGTTCAGGTCAACGCATTTTGGTTATTTAAAGAAAAAAAAAAAGTGAGGTAGGCCAATGTCCACAGAAGTGACTTGTGTTGATAACGATGTCGAATTTTAATATAAATTATATTGGAAATACTGAATTTCATAATGTTTCGATATGAAATAAATAAATATAATTTGTAGCATGTAAGTAAATAATGGGTCAAGCGCCAAAAAACTGATTTAGAGATAATCAACAAAATGTGTATAGCTCTTATACGTAAGTGATATAGAAGTGATCATGTTGTGACAGCAGTAAACACTGTTTCCCGCTGTTGTGGCGCTTGGGTCAGAATATATGTTATTGGGCTTGGCGTTTACAGCGGAATTTCACCAATAACTAAAATTTTCATTTTTTAGCGCTTGACCCATTATTTACTTACATGCTATATTTATGAATTAAATAGAAATTTTTATCAAAAGAAATGAATCAGACTGTCAATCTTAAACGTCTATAAAAATGTAAATATATAATTACATATAACATATATTGGCATTTAACAAAGACTGGAAGTGAAAGACAAGTCTTCGTGAAAAACATAGTATCCTCTATTGTTGATGATTCTCACTTCCATGGACCCCAAATGTCCACGGAAGTGATGTCCACGGAAGTGACGAATGTTTCTTGACCCATGTGGTCTTCATTTTGAGGTTAGGAACCCGTGTCATTCAGAAAATTAAGTTCATTCAGAAAAAAGATATTTCAATTATCATGCCTACAAATAATCATTTTTCCATAGAAAAATTAGGTTCTAAACAAGACCACAGAAGTGATGGGATGAGCTGTGCAAATTACGAAAAATGAACAAAAAGGTAATATTTTCCTGACAAATGTGCGAGTCAGACGAATAAAATCTCTTCCCAATCCAAAATCGCCGTGTAAACTTTTGTTTTTAAGTGAAATGGAAGACAACTAGCTCATCGGGTGCATTTTTTAGAAAGTTTAGGAATGTCCACAAAAGCGATGGCTAAACCTTGTGAGAAGACTTGAAAGTTGCAAAAAAATTTTACTGATAATTCGAAAAAACAATTCACTCAATATTACGTTAAATTTATGTATTTTCTGATTTCACAATATATATACAGTAAAACCCCGTTATTACGCTCGTCAAGGGACCGTGACCTACAAGCGTAATAAGCGGGATAGCGCTATAAACGGGGAATGATTTATATGATGGGGAAACATTTAGACACCATTTTACAGGAAAGATACTTGATTCTGAAATAGATATAGTGCAAATGTGAGCTTATTTCCTATTAAAAAAATCTTTGATTGTGGTTTGCCGTGTGTGTATGCTACTGTTATAAATTACGACATTTTCAATGCGGTTCAAGAAACTATTAACATCAATTGATACTCCACTAGGAGCAATACAAATATATTTTCGGAGCAGTTTTAGTGCACTGCCCGCTATTTCACGCGCCTTTTCTTGAATGATTGGGTCATTTAATGGCACTGATGCATCACGGGACTGATGAATCCATTCAATTAGAATTTCCTCGGCATCTTCACATTTTCCACACTACTTTTTTACGTTTGCAACCATCCTTCGCTGAATTGATAATTCCATTCTTATTTTTTATTATTGTTCTCAGACTGGATCAGGGAATTCTTAGATTCTGCGAAAACCTTCTGATTTAGTGTAGAATTCTCGTCGTACTTACGAAGAATTTGCAATTTTTCACTTATAGAAAGGGATTTCCGCTTCAAAGAGTTCGAAGATTCCCTCCTACCAGGGAAAGAAAAGAATCGTTACAGTGTTACATTTCTTTTCGATACAAAATTTCCGATATAAAAAAGCGCTACAAGCGGGATTTGAAGCGTTATAAGAGGGTAAAAGTATAGAGAGTTATATAGAAAATTCCAGGGACCGCATGAAAGGAGCGTAAAGAACGGGATAGTGCTATAAGCGGGAGCGTAATAACGGGGTGTTACTGTATTATTTTAAAAATATTAAAAAATAAAGCAGTTTGGATCTTTATATATCCAACTGTAGCTTGTGACAGTCCACGAAAGTGACGAATCACCTTCTGTGGACAACTTTTTTTTTGGAAATTAAATAAAATTAAAAAAAAAAATATATACTAACCTATAGTATATTTTGTACTTCAATGTGTGATTTTGAAAAATGAGAAATATTTACAATCATTTTCAATTTATAGCTCTGTGACACGAATTACAGATTTTCCGTAGATTCACCCAAATATGCCTTCGCACACTAGGCCAACATCAACGGGAATCATGAACTGCTGTTTTATCCGTATTAGGAATCATCAGCAGAATTTACCCTTGATGTTTGGCTCAGACTGTGCGGAAGCTAAGGAAAAAGCTGATGAAATTCGTGAGTTTCTTTTGTTTTTGGTTTTGTTTTTCTTTTTTGTTATTTTGTAGAAATAAGTGATGTTTTACCTGTGTTATAATAAATTGCTGATTTAAATGGTGAAAGGAACAAACAAACATTAAAATTATGTTAAAAATATTCAAAAAATTAAATTTTTTGTTGTAAACATATTTAACTTCTTTTTTAAGTTCCTTTTACTATTTAAAAAAATATATTATTTTGTAATATTTACTAATTTGTTAAGTAGTAAAAATGATTATTCTGTCACAGAATATCATTCTGATAAATTATTGATAAATTCAACTATAAATTAAGTTCTGATATTTAATTTATTTATAAATAAATAAATTAAAGATTTTATTTCATGAGTTCTTGTCCGATATTTTATACCAGTGGCGTAGCGTGGGTTTCAGCCGCACGAGGCGTAGGCCAAATCCGCCGCCCCTTTGGTATTTAAATTTTGCCTCCCCCAAAAAGTGCCCCTCGGAAAGAAAATCATGAATTGTAGCAGGTTAATTGAGTCAATGTGAACAATCCGAGCACGGGGAATTACCGCAAGGCAACTGGTTAATACAGACGTTGTTGCCAGTCCATAGAGAGAACGAGATGAATCCACTCACTTCAATAAAGGGTTCCGTCACATTTTAAATAATAAAAAATTCCGTGCTCATTTTAATCAGTCCGAATTGTAGGTGCGACAAAAATATGAAAAGAAATTATTCAAATTTTTAGATCAGGTTACAAGATATTATTATTATTTATTGTGAAATTTTGCCGCCCCCACTAAAGTGCCACCGTCCCCGCTATGCTTCGTCACTGTTTTATACACACTTTAATTTATGTCAGTCTTAAAAAAAAAAAGTTGTAGGGCTCAGAACCTGGGTTATTTTCGTCAGTTTCATTTAGTTGAGTTTTGAATGAATAATCCCTGCATTTTCATTGAAAGAGAGTTTAGGTAATTTACATTCTTTAAAGTCTAGAAAAACTTTGAATTTCCTGACAGTGGAAACTTTTTCTTAATTAGATACGATATTCACCTGCCTGCACTGGCATAACCTTCCACAATTTTACAATTATCATTCTT
>JAFIDM010104639.1:0-10226 GCA_023159025.1 Thereuonema tuberculata | reverse complement strand
GTTTGGACCTCTGAACAGGATGGTAAAGTCCTTTTGGCGATCCGACCTTCCTTTCGAACGGGGGGCAGGTCTTGAAAATACCCCATTCCTACTGTGTTTGGACCTCTGAACAGGATGTTGAACTCCTTTTAGCGATCCGATCTTCCATTCGAAAGGAGGAGGGGGATCTTGAAAATACCCCATTCCTAGGGGGTTTGGACCTCTGAACAGGATGGTGAACTCCTTTTGACGATACGACCTTCCATTCGAACGGGGGGGAGGTCTTGAAAATACCTCATTCCTAGGGTGTTTGGACCTCTGAACAGGATGGTAAAGTCCGTTTGGTGATTCGACCTTCCGCTTGGGAGTTGTTAGGGGGGGGGGGCAGAATCAACAGCTCCCAAATGGGTCGCTAAAAACAGTAATTTGACTGTTGCTTAATAATCTTTATATATAAAAATGAATGTATCTTTCTTTCTTTGTCCTTTATACACTCCAAGGCCATTTGACCTACCTGGACCAAACTTTGCAGAATTACTCTTTAGGACCCTGCAGAAAAGATAGGCTACCTTAGAACCTGGAAACACCACCCCCATGGGGTTCAAAAGGAGTTAATTCCACACAAATATTGTTATGCAACAATTGGAGCTCGGTGACAATGACAACTATACCACCCCATGGTGTTGTGCAACAATTGGCACGAAACTATTGTTCTGCAACAATTGGACCTAAACTGTGGTTGTGCATAATAGCGACATAATGAATAATAATGAATTTATTATAATAATAATAATAATAATCAGATGAATTTTTACGAACTAGAAAAGGTCTGACGTGATAGGATTATGATGTTATAAAGTTCGAATAATCTCGAACTTGGGGTATAAACGGGACAGAGAAAGGGGAGGGAAACTCTTATATTTTCCGATCTCTATATTATTTTCATATCTATGAATGTCGAGTTACAAAATTCAAATAACATGGAACTAGGAGTGTACACTGGGAGGACGGTGAGTGGATGAGCAAACATGATTCAAAGATACTTCTACGAGGGATACGGAATAGCTATAGATTTGTAATGAGATTAGATCTTTTGAGTTGTTGTTGTTTTTTGTTTTGTTTTTATACCAACCGGGAAAGTTTCGAAATTATCTCGCAATTGCAATTTCTTTATCATCCACATTTGGATATTTGTTTTTTGTAACCCGTGCGAAGAACGGGTCTTTCCGCTAGTCACAAATAAATAGCAAAAATAATCAATAAAAATAAACATCAAATAAAACAATAATATTTTCAAATTTAATTAATAAATAATTTAATGGTAAGCTATTTGGTGACATCTATACGGTTGTTGATGATACAGATGATATAATTTAGAGAATTATCAATGGAAATATAAATTTATAAATATTATTTGTGTATAATACCATTATAAATAGCTTGAAAAAGAAAAAAAGGAATTTTCCGAAAATTTGCGATGTATTTTATTTATTATTTCAATAAATAACTTATTTTTTATTTTAATAAGTAATTTGAAGAAGTTTTTGATTCTAATTCATTATCGAGTGGAGTTTGTTTGTTTCATAATTATAATTATTATTAATATTATAATAATTTAGCAATGAACATTGAATGTTGAAATTATCAATGACAATGAAAACCTTCAATTAGATGAACTCTAACGAATTTGAGATGAATTTCGCCTTACATTTTATTGATTAATTTATATTATCTATCATCATTGAAGTTCTTAACTCACACTTTGGTTTCCGGATCAAATCTTGTAATCAATTTTTATTTCACTTCCATCGGTGAGTCATCTTGAAATTGTCCACACTTGCTTATCTCTCAAGACAATAATATACTGATATATTAATATATTTTAATTAATTAATAATATATTAATATATCAACTCAGAGCGTCGTTAGTAACAGGCGCTAGGCAACGTTTCAGTACATTTTTGAAAAAAAAGGGTTTTAAAAAGTTTTTTTGTTTATTACATAAGCAAGAAATCTGTTGAACTTACTTCAGCAGTTTTATAAGCTTTTCCTCCTTTTTCAGAACAACTTGGACTCTTTATCCCTAGAAAAAATGTATAAGTCTTGGCTTTCTTTTTCCTGTAGGAAAAGAAATAAAGAAAGCAAATAGTGTGCTAAAATTAATATGTCTAAATTAAAAGTCGTGATCCATTCGAAACCGATCATGTATTTTAATGTGTTAAATGTTCTACTACTAATTTTAAATGGTCAGACGTTTTAATAAAAATTCTTCTCTTTTTACGAAATAAAAACTTTTTAAACGCCCACATTAAAGTCCGTAAGGCATTTTACAAGTCCTGTAGTGTGTGCACCCTTCCTCGATAGACCCTATCCTGGAGTTAACCCTAGATCCAAAAGTGATAAGGATTGATGTCACGGGATCGTACAGGCCATGCCTAAGCATAATGCTTGCTTATTACATGATTATTGTGAATGCACTCTGCAATCGCATTTCTAGCTACTCGTGATGTGTGCGATGTAGTTCCGTCTTGCATGAAGACTACAGTGTTTAGGGGACCATGCTGTTGTAGAAATGAACACACTTAGTTACTTAATAACAATGCACAGCGAACCCTGTAGCGGTGCAGGTTTGTAGACCGTGTCCATATTCCAGTTCGAAGAAATACGGACCATTAAACAGCATACCAGTGAAACCACGCTACCCTGCTCTTTTGGTAAATGAATGGTTCTTCGAGGTGTTTCATCGGGGTTCTAATCCCAATATGCGGCGGTTGTGTGTTTTAACACCACCGTTAAGAAAGAAAGATGCTTCATTTTGAACCACAGATTATTCCAAGGCCAATGATCGACGAGGTGAAAACGTGCAACAAATTCCAGTACAAATGTTTGTCCAGTGTGTAAAAGTTGCTGCTTGCGGCGGAATTTCTAGGGATAAATATTAAGGATCTTACAAATAACTGCATCTACTGTTGACACTGGTAATTGTAACTGTCGTGAGACTGTTCTCTCACTGCTTCATCCAAATTGGTTCGTAATGGCTTAATCCGTTAGGGCTGTCGCAACTGTTTCTTCTGATATTGGTGTTCCGCCTCAAATTTGCGAACCATGCATCGTAAATTTGTTATCTATAGTAGTCCTCGACCCCTTCTGATGCCTCTGATGCGCCTGTATTCATTTAATTTCCTAGCAGCATTCGAATGCAACTGATAATAAAGCTTCACGCGTAAATCGCGGTCAACATGTGTTAACGGCATTGCTGTGCTGTTATTGAAGACTAGTTCATAAATAAGTTTGTGCTAGCCATTTCAAAAAGAGCTACATTTACTTAGCCGACAGCAGCGCATCCTGCCCCCCCCCCCTTAGTGGTGACTTTGTAAACTAGAAACTTTTTTCTCATGACTGCACTTCCCATGACCCATAAGTGAACAATCCAAAGATTGAGCTCGATGCGCTTAATATTTAACAACTTATGGCGCTTCAAACATCTCATGTTATGTCTTGGACACCTAATATAAGTGGAGAATGAGAATAAGGAGAGAGAGTAAGTGCAATAATTACTGCAGTGGAAGGCTCAAAAGTACAAAGAAATGCTATGCTCATTATCCATTTCGTTTGTGAGGCTAATAAATAGAAAAGAAAAGATAGGAAATAAAAAAAATACATAATTAGATAATTATGTCTGGTTATAATTCTCGTCCCCCCTTTCTTGAATTTCACTAGCCTCGCCCTGACGTTGTCAGGTTGAGCTAGTTACGTGGTCCCTAGTTGGCCAAATTCGATAAAAGGAAGGAATTATGTCTGGTAAAGAGTGAACTACTTATAGGAAAAGTAACGGGTACGTAGCCAATTAGTTTGGATATAAACGGAGAGATGTTGGAAAGGAGAGGTCGAGGGGCAAAATAGACAAAGGGCAGGAAATGTGGTTGGTGAGAAAGGAAGGCCCTGATTGGTCTGCGGTGTACTTGCTCTGCACCCAAAATGTGCTGCTCTCTCTTAGACGAATCCTCAAATAAATAATGTAATTTATTCTTGGGAAGATGATTTAGATATAAGGAGAAAACCAGAACCGTCGATTCCTAGTCTGTCTTTTTTTTTTCAAGAAATGGAGCACAGAATATTATAAGAAAGAACCCACCTGCATTTCTTGGGCGTTTGATCTTTGGTGAACACGCTGTTCTATTCAAAGATTAAATGATTTGTGCTACTATCGTTGAATCAACTTTTCGAAGTACTTTGATGAGCAATCTTGATGTCAGTTTGCGGTGATGGCCTTTCACTCCACTGGAGGGAAAGAAAGGACGCACTTACGCTGACATATCACTCATACGATGAGGAAAACCACCAACAGGTCCAGTCTCCCTGTAGATCTCATCCAACTTCCAGCAGGGTCGGACTAATACAGCCTCGGTCCCACTCATCCGGCCGCCTTCGCATGTGTACTGTATATGCGATCGCTCAGCTTCACCACCAAAAACGTCAAAACATCCGTAAAATTAAACTTCAATCCACGCTACTACAATATTATATCCACCCCCACCTCTTTCTAACCCTCCTTCAGATAGGCTATGAAAGACATAATAAACAAAAACGTTCCAAATCCACCATTTCGCCAATAAATTCGGCAGACTCATGAACAAATTCCACTCGATCAAATTAAACCCAAATATGACATCCTCGAAGAATTAGGTAAATTTAGAGCTACCCCTCAAAAAAACCCTCATTATTCCCGTCATGTTAGCCACCGAAAATGCAATCCGAACCCTTGACAAAACTATACCAAACATTGTATATATAAAATGACTCAAACAAATTCATCTTCTTTCCTTTAAAATTATCTATATTTCATCCTAATTAAAGGACTTTTTCAGGATTGAAAATAAAATGAAAATACAAATAAAAAGAAAGAGAAACGTCTTCTCTCACTGTTAAATGAATCGAAAAGTAACAAAGTAAATCATAAACAAACGTACTATATTACATTAAACAATTAATTAAAAAGTAACAAAGTAAATCATAAACGAACAGAACAAATTATTTTAAGAACCAAACATAATATATTACATACAAGTAACAATTGAATAGACATGAGATTATTATTAAAGAAATTTATTTATTTCTATTTCAATTGACTATTTTAAAGTTAAATATTCTTTAATTTTCTTATTCTTTGATAAAGACTTCTTGAATATGCCTAATGAAACATCATTTACTTAATTGATTTGTTCCTATTAAAACATTCGCAACTATTCATTAAACATGATTCTAATTCATAACGTTTGTTTTCATCTTTTACGTTAAAAACGTTATATGCAATTGGGTCTGGACAATGATTTTTGCTTATGCAGTGTTTCGCCCACTCAGAAATTTTCTCATTCCTTTTTTCATACGCTGTTGTATGTTCTTTAACTCGTTCTCTCACAGTACGGCCCGTACTTCCCATGTAAACCTCACCACAGTCCCGGCAGTTTAAAGCGTATATGACCCCCATTCTATCTAATTCTGTATCTTTTCTCCTAGTTCTCCTTTTTGTAAACAAAGTTTTATCTTTATGAAAAATAATTTTAATTTCATTCTTCTTGCAAACTTTCTTGACTTGCTTATGCACTTTAAGTCCAATCGGTAAATTTGTACACTTCATGAAATTCTTTGTTTCTTTCAGGTGTTCTTGGGGTTCTACAAAGAGGTTGTCCCAAAATCGACGATTTTGGCCCCACTCGGATTTCGCTGAAAATTGGTATGCAGACTCCGAAGGGGGTGTTTGGTCTACAGTAGCAATTACAAGTGTGCCCGACTTCCGGTTGGACCGGAAATGGGTGAAGTTTGCTGTTCATTTCTATATTGAAATATCAAAATGAAACCTACGCCAATCGATAGAGTTCGTTATGGTGAGTAAAATGATATGTCATATGTCTACCTGACACTTTCGGTAAAAGGAATATTTACGTATATTCTCATGAGTTTCATGGCTTTTCTCGAAAATTCTAGTCTATTCAAGAAAGTTCTAGAAAAATCTCGTCAGATTCAGAGGCATTAGGCTCTGGGTCTTGATTATTCTAGACAATTCTAGAAGTTTCCAGAAAATGTTAGTGAAAATTCCAGAATTTTCAAGGGTATTCTCGAATTTTCTACTTTGACATAGAATGAGACCGGGAACTGTCATGAACGTTCTGGAACTCTCAACAGTTTACCACACTTTTCCCTAGATTTCTAAAAATACCTTATGAGGTATATAAGCCCTGTGGCTTTGCACGAAAACAGTCAGTTACGATTTCAACCATGAGCAGGTCAGTACCACTTTTAACTTATGCTAAAATGATGGAGGTGGCTGGCACAAATCCCTCCATCTTAATATAAACATCGGCATTCAAGAATGATATTCATTGTTTTTTTCTATTATTTAAACCAGTGATTTAGATTAAAAAAATCTTTCAAAATGGCGGATCTTCAAAAATGACACAGCAATATTTCTGTGAATGTTCCACGGAAACGTGTGACTTTAGGCCACCGAACATGCATTTTCAAGTGCAAACGAGAGTCATCGCATATGTTAGTTCCAATAAAAGCCCGGAAAGAAGCTCTCAAGACTTTGAAAATCTATGTTCCAGCTAAAGCACGAAGCTGCAACCGTCATATCAATCCACGAAACGATCTTGTTCATAGTGAATGGTTCGATTGTCTTTCAACAAATTGTGTTATCGAGCAAGAAACCACTGCTATGTCAGGACAAAATATAGCTGAATTGGTTGAAGAGTTGTTAGAAGAAGCCGTAGAAGGTGAAGAGCCGGGCGAAATCTTTGATGATATGACTTCTTCCTGCAATTCCGGTAGGAAACGACGATGATTCACTGGACGTTAATGTAGCTGCTGCCGCACAAGAACAAGAAGGTTTCTCTCCTGCAGAAGATGCTTAAACTGCATTGTATATACAATACTTCAATCAAGATGTATTCGAAAATCATAATAAAATCACTAATAAAATCATGATACACCAATACTCTTTGGTTTCTGCATTTTTCTTTCAGCAAACTTAGTTTTACCAATTATAATGGTCAAACCGGAAGTGCCAGCTAGACATATGACATATCATATTACTCACCACAACGAGCTCTATCGATTGGCATAGGTTTCATTTTGATATTTCATAGAAATGAACAGCAAACTTCACCCATTTCCGGTCTTCCTGGAAGTCGGGCACACTTCTAATTGCTACTGTAGACCATACACCCCCTTCGGAGTCTGCATACCAATTTTCAGCGAAATCCGAGTGGGGCCAAAATTGTCGATTTTGGGACAACCTCTTTCCATTTTCTAAAAAAATTCTCTAATTGTCCCTTCAACGAAATTATCAGGATACTCATTCATCGATAATATTGCTTTTAAATCTTTAATCTTATCCTTCCAAATTTCTTTGTCATGTGTGTAATTTGTGATTCTTCTTAGATTACCTTTAATTAATTCTTTTTTGGTGGATAATAAATGGTTAGAGTTAAAATTGAGAATGTGGTTACTCTGAAAATGTTTTCTATAGTACTCACATTTCAACAGTGATAAACCATCTTTCTTGATTGTTAAGTCTAAAAAACTAATGCATCCTTCTTTCTCCTCTTCCATTTTAAATTTGATGTCCTTATGTATGTTATTTAAGTGGTTGAAGAATCTAGTAAATTGTCTTCTAATACCTTCCCACAATATAATTATATCGTCCACATATCTTCTGTACAAAAATTTTGTTTCTTTCCAGTTCATTATGTAATCTTTCTCAATCTTATTTAAATAAATATTACAAATAGAACCCGATATAGGACTTCCCATAAGGAAGCCCTTACATTGAATATACATCTTATTTTCATACATGAAGTAACTATTATTACAAATTAATTCAATTAACTCCATAAACTATATCTTGTTTATTTTAAATGCTTCTTTTATATTTTCATCAAATTTTTCCTTTACTATCTCTAAAGCTTCTCTTATAGGTGCGTTCGTATACATTGACTCTACGTCTAATATGTACAATTTGATTGACTTACGCGTATTTTGGATTCTGTAATCTTCAATTGTTTTCACCATTTCTTGGATATCTTTTAATACTAAATCGGGATTGTCAAGTGTCATTTTTTTCAATTTAGAGTTTACGAATTTTCCTAAGTTTTGCAAATGGTGAGCCGAAAGAATTTATTACCGGTCTTATAGGATAACCTTCTTTATGTATTTTAATCCTTGGTTCAAATACTGGTGTTTCAGTCATATTTTGTATAATTTCTTTATACTGATTCCATTTAATTATCCCTTCTTTTCTCAATTTTTGAACTTTCTTTTTGACCTTTTTGGTACAATGTTATGGTTTTATCACTATCTAATTAATTAAAGGTATCTGAATTTAATAATTCTAAAACTTTATTATTATAATCATCTTTGTTTATAAGAACAAGTTTATTACCTTTGTCTGATTTACTGATCTTTAATTTTTCATCTTTCATTAATTTCTTAATACTATTAATTTCTCTTTTGGCTATGTTCGGACTTTCATTATCACTAAAATCCAGATTATTGTATATTTGAAAGATATTTTCTTTTTTCTCTTTCAAATACCATAATTTCTTTTCCACTTCTGCAATTACGTCATTTGTATTGAATTTCCCTCTAATATTAAAGTCTAATCCTTTGTTCAAAGCGATCATTTCTTGTTTATTAAGAACTCTATCACTAATGTTAACAACGTAGTTGGAGTTTTTACAAAATTTCATATATTTAGCCTGATCTTCCTCTTTGATCCTATTGTTAAATTTTCTTTTCTTCTGAATCCACAGTTGTCTTTTCTTTTCCTTATAGAACAACCAATCTACTTTCATTGTATCTTCATATAAATTTCTATTTAATAACAACTTCAAATTCTTGTTATGAAGTAGTTCCTGTTTTTGAAGAGTTATTTATCACCATCAATTGATTATTTAAAATGTTCCATTTGAAATTTGAAATCCTATTTCTAGTACTTTGATCTGCAAGTATAACTGGAATCTTTAGATTTCTAATAGGATTGGGGTACAATCAAAGAATAAGAAAATTAAAGAATATTTAACTTTAAAATAGTCAATTGGCATAAATAGATTTCTTTAATAATAATCTCATGTCTATTCAATTGTTATTTGTATGTAATATATTATGATTGATTCTTAAGGTAATTTGTTCTGTTCGTTTAGGAATAACTTTGTTAATTTTTGAATTAATTGTTAAATGTAATATAGTACATTTGTTTATGATTTACTTTGTTACTTTTCGATTCATTTAACAGTGAGAGAAGAAGTTTCTCTATCTTTTTATTTGTATTTTCATTTTATTTTCAAACCTGAAGAAGTCCTTTAATTAGGATGAAATGTAGATAATTTTAAAGGAAAGAAGATGAATTTGTTTGAGTCATTTTATATATACAACGACAGAAGATATATGTAAGTTACTATGATGCAGATTTAACCCTAAAAGGTTATAGGAGATAGCAAAGATGAATATTTTTAATTTACTTAAATCTAATGGAGAGACATGGAGAATATGGAGATACCATAGACAATGCGTAAAAATGTTAGCAGTTTGGGAAGCTCACCATGATTTTTTGATTATGAGTAAAAATACGTTATTGTACCCCAATTTATATATACAACGACAGAAGATATATGTAAGTTACTATACCAAACATTAACACTTTCAGAAATAGCTGCCTCAATATTATTAAAAGAACCTCACACCCCGCCCCACAACCTTAACCCCATTCAAAAATCACACCTCAACGAATTCAAGCAAAACAAAAACATACACATCACCCGCTCTGACAAAGACAACTCCATCCTTCTCATGTATAAGCATGACTGTGAAAAAATGGCCCAAGCCCACCACAAACAGCCTTGCTACATCCCTGAGGACATAATAATAGATAAATATACCGTCCTGATCACTTATGCCATTGATTGGGCACACACCAATATAGGCCTCTGACCATTAGGGAAGTGGTGGTATTATGGACCACTTTTTTATTTTTGACAAAATCTTGAATTTCAAGTGGCTCTAATGTATGAAAATCGTCAGTAGCATTAGTATACATATCGTGTGAGATAAATATCACACATTTTTTAAATAATAGGTACAATTATTTAGAACATTGTACAAAAAAAGGAATTGTTGAACTGGGGTTGTAATATGAAACAAATATTAAAATGCAACAATACTTCTTTGTAATTGCTATTATAGTAAAAAAA
>JAFIDM010104638.1:0-10228 GCA_023159025.1 Thereuonema tuberculata | reverse complement strand
CTTCGAATCGAGAAAGAAGGATATCCATTATACAGCAACATATATATTGTGTCATCATAATACTTTTGATGTCGTTGATTATAAACTGGTAACAAATTTTTTTGGTAACAATTTTTTTTAAATGAATTGAAATATAAATAGGAAAATGTGAAAGTGGAATTAGATTCTAGCAAGGGAAGAACAACAGCTAATCAAAGGAGAATGATAAGGGTATTATATTATGGACACGTCACTTTAATAAAATCAAAATGAAGTTGCTAAAAATTATATTTAAAGTAATTTTTCATACCAGAAACACCATACAACAAATGTGTCAAACCAATAATGACAACACCACCAAATTAAACGAAATTGGTATGATCTATCAATTAAAGTTTAGTTGCTAAAAATGATAACAATATGATCGAAAAATTATTTAAAAAACTCATAATAGAAGAAAACATTGTTTGAACATTACTATGCGGTTTGGTAGAGCATCTATTGGACAAACCATTCATACATGTTACCTTGGGGAGAAAATATAGTTTAAACTACAATTAAACGATGCTTTTTGATCAAAAAATGTGTTAACAGCTTATGAGATTTTAAAGAATAAATGGCAATAATGATTTGAAATGATTTAGTAACATTCGAATTAGATTATGAATTTAAGTTAATTTTTTTATTGTGAATTAAAAATGTTGAAGGCCTATTTCCGTTTTGGCATGAGAACAAATATACTATCTGAACAGAAATGAAAGCGTCAGCAGTATGTGACACAGTGAGTACTTTAAATTTTTTAATTGATCCAAAAAAAAAACAGACACTAAAATTTTCAATGTAATATAGTGATCGATAAGCATTACTAAATAAATGATTTAGTATCACTCGAATTAGGATTTGAATTTAATTAATTTTTTTTATTGTGAATTAACGATCTAGAAGGTCACATTTTGTTTTGGCATGAAAACAAATATACTATCTGAACAGAAATGAAACGTAAGCACCACCAATACTCGGTCGTCGTAATAATTTTTTACTCGATATGATCAAAAAAAGAACTGAATTTTACTATATAATTCAATGATGAATAAGCGTTTGATCCTGACGGTCAATGGAGCTCAAATTTCTTCACTGTGTTACAGACGTTTCGTTTCCGTTTAATTTACTTATTTTTTTAAGTTTTTCTAATAAACTTTATTTTTATGTTTATTCTTGGTTCTACGTTCATTAATTCACTGAGGAGATAAATTCTTAGAAACGGCTCAAAAGGTATTGATTGTTTTCCTCTTACCTTGAAAGGGTTTTCTATGTTTTTTTCCTTTATTGTGGTAAACAAAGTGCTGCGTGAGGTTCTGTAGTCCACATTTTGTTCTTTTTAAAATTTAAGACCAATGTTTAAATCTGACATCGGAAAACAGCCTGTTTCAAGCTAACTTGGCGATCTTCAGTTGAGAGTAATCAGAGTAAACAAGCATTAAAAATGTGTTTTAATGTATTAATGCATTTTAAGACACATTTTATTCATTTAAATGAGCATTAGAAATTCCTTGAAGCTGATTTTATCAAATGTATTTCTCGACAAAGGATTAACCTGCTTCATAAAAGGATGCGAGGACTTAAGCAAAGCATTCAAAATCTTTCCAACCATTTGCAATTGAAAATGACGAAAGCCAACTTTATTGAAATTTTAAAGATGGCTGCCAGTAAATTTAAAAAAGAATATTAACGTATCGCTGAGATCCTCATTAAGAAATTATCTACAATGAGCAGAAAAAAATGGCCAATCCATTTACAAAACAACAAAAAGGTCATCAATATCAGCAGTATACAACTTAATCCAATACAACAACAAATCCTAAGTAAAGGACTTAAATTTAATATGTTCGCAAAGCCTCAAATCTACAACGTCATTCCAAAAATTGAAATGGCACTAACGGAATTACCCAAGAGCGCCATTCATGAGAATTTAAGGCCAGCGTTGGGAAATATTATAAGGAAAACTCTTAATACACCCATAGACAATAATCTCAATCCTTTGGAAGTCCATGAAATAAAAAATATGAAGAATTTATTAACAAAAACAAAAGTCGTCACAGCCGATAAAGGAGGAGCTGTTATCGTAATGGACGACGTGCAATACACTTCAATGGCTAATAGCTTTCTACGATCCAACCCTGGAATAAACTTATTTCCAACTGATAATAAAGGGGTTTTGAATTACGACAGAAAAATTATTCGTTCACTAGTCGCCAAGGGGCTATTGTCTGAAGCAAGATCTAAGAAACTTAAGGAAGAAACCTTAGTTATTCCTGTTATTAGCTTCCTCCCCAAAATTCACAAGCCCGTTAATGCCAATGGCGATTATTCAGCTAGGCCAATAGTCAATTGCCACAATTCGGCGGTAAAGGAATTGTCGACATTAATTTGTTATCAAATTGGTAAATTTAACATTGAATCCAGTTTTTCGATCAAAAACAATATCGAGGCCATTAGAAACATCAGAGAATTGAAGTATAATAGTAATTATGAATTCTTTTCTCTAGATGTCGAGGCATTGTTTACCTCGATATCTATGGATCTAGTAACTAAGGCTTTTCAGCACCTGAAAAACAAATCATTTTTTAATTACGTAAATTCACAAAAACTAACGGATCTATTGCATTACATAGAAGCTCTTTTCAAAATGCAAATTTTCAGTTTTAATAATCAAATATACCTACGAACCCATGGTCTCTTTATGGGGCTCGCGGCATCCGCTGTTTTGGCTGAGATAACTATGATTTATATTGAGGATTCTGCGTTTTTAATATATGATCAGCTCAAAATTTCAATCGACATGTATCTTAGATACGTCGACGATCTCATCTTTTATTGCGATCCGGAATATCAAAGTAATATTATGAAACACATTTCTAATATCCACCCTAATATTAAGTTCCAGTTGGAAAAAGAAAATAATGTTAATAATTCCATCGCTTTCTTGGATATTTTTATACAGCGCAGTGAGTTCGGATTAGATACATCGGTTTATCGCAAGCCCACCAACCAAAATATAACTCTCAATTATAATTCATACACCCCCACCTCCTTTAAGATCAATAATCTAAACATGGCTGTTGATAGACCTTTTCGTATCTCCAGTAACTATAGCGCATTTAACAACGAAATTAAATTGATATATAATATTTTTAGCCAAAATGATTATCCTAAGTCATTTATTAACAAACACATTGCCAAGGCAACATACAATCATTATAATAACGACAGACCCAATCATAAATCTAAATTTAAATATAAATCCACAACATACTCACATAAATAAATGCGATAAAACATACATTTATTCAAAGAAATTTTCGAAGAGATATGACACGTCTCTTCTTCTTCAGCTTAAAATGAAATTGTAACGAAATAAAAAAGAATTTAAATAACAATTAAGGAAGACTACGTGAATATAATATTACATCGATTGTTAAAAAACAATTGCTATTAAAACAATTACAATAATTTAAGAGTAGTACAAATCATTAACCATTAAATACATCTAATTTTACTTTGTTTTTACAACTTTCACAATTTTTACTGACCATTTCCTTAGCCATTCATTCACTTATCCTTTCATTCACTTGAATCCCATCATTTCTATTTAAATTACTACTTTTTGTGTTCCTAATATACATGCTTTCTATGATTTTTCTTGTCTTATGTTCTTTTTCCACGCATAAGATTTTAATCTCATTATTCATACAATGAGTTTGCTGAATACAATGTTCTGCCACCTCAGATTTGGTTATTGATTTATTATTTATGTAGCCATCGTGTTCCATTACCCGTTCCTTTAATGTCCTTTTACTTTCTCCAAGATAGAATTTCCTGCAGTTCAGACATTCTATCTTGTATACAATTCCCATTTCATGTTTTTTGTCATACATATTTAATTTATTACATACAATATTTTTAATTCTATTTTGATAAACAAATCCAATTTCAATATTAAAATTCTTACAAATTTTCTTAATTTGTAAACTATTTTTATTCATATATGGTATAAAAAATCTTCTTTCGTTTTGTACATTTAATTCCTTAATTTTAAATTTATTGTAATTTTGTATAGCTTTATCTATGAAATTATTATTATAGCCATTATTTCTTAAAACAACTTTCATGTTTTCAATTTCCCTCAAAAAATCATCTTCTGTACTTGTAGATCTGTCAATTCTTTGTAAGTAGTTATGAATAATGTTTCTTTTCACTCCTATATCATGCCCAGAATCAAAATTAAGTAAATGATTACTTTTATATTCTTTTTGATAATGTTTTAACACCAATTTATTTCCTTTATTTATTAGGCATAAATCCAAGAAATTTAATTTGTTGTTCAATTCTTTCTCCATTTTAAAATTAATCTTTTTGTTTCTTTTGTTTATATCCTTAAAAAAATTATCAAACTGTCTAATAGTACCGTACCAAACCACCAATATATCATCTGCATAACTAAAGTATTCTAAATTATATTTACATTCTTTCAAAAATTTGCATTCAAAGTTATTCATATATATATTACATAATAACCCTGACAAAGGAGAATATTATATTGTAATAATAATATTATAATGTAATATTATATTCACGTAGTCTTCCTTAATTGTTATTTAAATTCTTTTTTATTTCGTTACAATTTCATTTTAAGCTGAAGAAGAAGAGACGTGTTATATCTCTTCGAAAATTTCTTTGAATAAATGTATGTTTTATCGCATTTATTTATGTGAGTATGTTGTGGATTTATAATAATAGTTCCAGAAGAGAAGAAATTAGGAAGAAATATGGAATAAATTTAAATATGTTTCCATTCCATTCTATCCACCATTACAAAAAGCTATCAATCATGTATTGCGTCCATTGCAAATCATTTGTACATCTCCAACTGAAAAAACCATAAGTAATTTTCTTAAGGATAAACAAAATAATCGCCCACCCCCTAAACCAATGTTATCTACACGAAATGTAGTCTATGCAATTCCTTGCAGCCACGAACAATGCAGATATTTTGGCGAGACATCTCAAAAATTATCCAAGCGTATTTATCAGCATGAATACGCTTTAAAAAATAAAGACCTCAATTATACGACAGTTACACACGCAAACAAACATCAACATCAAATTAATTTCAAAGAAGTAAAAATCATTTGCAAGGAAGAGAATCATTTTCTTAGGAAATATAAGGAGACATTTTTTATTTTAAGTGATCCAACTTGTTATAATGATAGCCTTTCTGTTAAAAATATGGAAAAATATTTAATTCATAAAAAAGGAAAAAAGAATAAACACAATAGTAGCTAATAAATATTTTTTTTTTTCCTGCCCACCTCCTTTTTTTTTGACGAGCAATGGCATGAGCTTGGTCTCTAGCCACGTGATTTATTCCGTCATTTGTAATTTCTAAGGCAGATTTACTACACAATTCAGCCCTAACATTTTGTTTTTCTCTTCTTATTTTGTTTTTGTTTATAACATGGGAGACGTAAGAATCAGTTTCTTAGACTTACGACTCTTCACACAAAAAATTTTTCAATAAAAAAATCTGTTTATAAATATTACTAATGGTCTAAAATAATTTCTTTTTAAACATTTAACCTTGTATTCAATAAACAAAAAGCAAAAAAAAAAGCATGTAAGTTGTTAGTATTTTTTTCTCTTTGAACTGTGATCTATCTTTATTTGTAATTTTTTTTCAAAATTTCATTAACTTTAAAGGTAATGTGCGACCGGGAGCTGTTGATGGATTTAAATAATATTTAAACATTATTTTCTGTTGTTTTAATACATAAGAATTTCAGCTATTATATTCCATTACAAGGTCTCTATTTGGATGGGAGGAAGGACGACACGTTAGTGGTAGATCTAGCTCATTCGAAAAGATTCCGTAGAATAAAAAAGGAACAGCATTACTCGCTAATTCAAGAACCTGGTTCAGTCTTCATCGGCCATATTACTCCAACTGCTGGAAGTTCTGAAGGTATTGTCACTTCTATTATTTCGTATCTGTCTGGTCGTGGTATTTCTCTTGAAAAATTAGTTGGCATAGAATGTGATGGCACTGCTGTTAATACAGGTTTGAAAAACGGTCTGATTCGCTGAATCGAAATACATTTGGGGAAACCGTTACAATGGGCGTTTTGCCTTCTCCATTTCAATGAACTGCCATTCCGGCATCTGTTAAATTACCTAGACGGTAAATCAACGAGTCCGAACTCTTTGAGAGGACCACTCGGTGAAAAGCTAAGTAGCTGCGAAAAACGTCCAGTGATTGGCTTCAAAAGTATTGGCTGTCAGATCCCCACAGTAGACAGAAGTATACTAAGTAAGGATCAGCAATATCTACTGGATATTTCCATCGCAATAAAGTCGGTAAACTGTAAAGAGGATTTGGCTGTACGAGATCCTGGTTCCTTGTCACACTCGAGGTGGTTGACAACAGCAAATCGAACTCTCAGATTGTACTTATGTGAAGAAATTCCCACACCTGAACTTGAAGAAAGTCCCACACATGAACTTCAAGAAATAGTTATATTTATTTTGAAGTTATATATGCCAATGTGGTTTAGTATTAAATCAAGTAAATACTTTACAGAGGTACCAAAACTTGTGTACCAATCCATACAATCTTCAAGGTACCTGCCTGAATATTTACGTAATATTGTCGACCTTGTGATCGAAAGAAATTGCTTTTTCGCTCATCCAGAACATTTAATGTTAGCCATGGCACAAGATAATACAAAACACATAAGAGACATCGGATTTCGACGAATTCTAAAGGCGAGACAGTTAGATCAAAAGAGAACAACTATCAGAACATTCATGCCGCCAAAACTAAATTTCAAGGCTCAACACTACTCGGAAATAACTAACTGGATGGACTATGATTTATCTTCTCCCCCATTATTAAAAGATCAGTCACGATGAGATTAAATCACATTCAAAGTGACTCAGTTCCAAATTGGGATATAACATTCAAGACATTCCCAGTTCACACACAGGCAGTTGAACGATGTGTGAAACTCGTGACAGAAGCCTCAAGAAAAGTTAGCGGAGCTGAGTCTAGGGATGGTTTTATCAGAACGACTCTGCTGTCAAGATCAACCATGCCTAACTTCGCCCATAAATCAGATTTCAATGTACCTTCAGCTAAGAATGAGTGAAAACGGAGATGTTCAGTTGTTCAACATGAGTTTCTTGGACTTACGACTCTTCACACAAAAACTTTGTTTTTTCAATAAAACAATCTGTTTATAAATATTACTAATGGCCTAAAATAATTGATTTTTAAACATTTAACCTTGTATTCAATAAACAAAAGCAAAAAAAAAAGAATGTTAATTGTTAGTATTTTTTTCTCCTTGAACTGTGATATATCTTTATTTGTAATTTTTTTTCAAAATTTCATTAACTTTAAAGGTAATGTGCGACCGGAAGCTGTTGAAGGATTTAAATAATATTTAAACATTATTTTCTGTTGTTCTAACACATAAGAATTTGAGGTATTATATTCGGGAAAAGGCTAAATTAAAAATGTTAAAATTATCGTAAAAATGTGAAATTTTTTCCAACTTTCGGCAAACTTTAGACCACATGCGCGAACGGAAGATATAAACCGATTTCATTTCTTGTTTTACCCCTTTTTAGACTCCCCAATTCGCAACTTTTCCGCGTTATTACGACTTGAAAAAAAAATTTTGAATTTTTTCGGCCCACCCTAATATATGTAGTATAATAAAATTTTTAAAAAATGTTCTCGGAACGGATGGAAATGTTTTTAATTTGTTAATTTGTGTTTCAGTGTGAACTTTGTATAATTTTTTTTATTTATTTTTGTATTTTCTTTTTTTTTTCTTCTTAGATCTTGTCTTGAAGTTACTTAGTTTCACATTTATGGATGCCAAGTTTCAGTTGGGAATTTGAAGTTTGTATTATTGTTACAAATCGGTCGAGTCCAGAAACTAGATCCTCAAGTAATGCCTAAGTAATTTCCACCAGCTTAAAGACTCGGGTATCATGGAACGCTTACGCCTATAGCATGAAGGAACACCTGCTCACTTCGCTCTTACTGTGTGCAAGTTTCTTCATAAACATTTTCCAGAACGCTAGATTCGTGGCATTACTCCAGCTTCGCCAGCTACATTGAAATGGTCACAGCGAGACCTGATCTCTCATGGCCAGACAACTCATTGTGGGAATAATCAACGCCTACGTTTCTGAATTCTACAAATGAAGAATTGCGCAATGCCATTGAGGACGCAATTCGAACCATCAAACGGAAACAGCACCAAAAAATGTCAAATAGGACGTGGCAGCGTATGAACTTGTGTGTACTGCACGATGGCGAATACAGACGCATTGGACACTTAATGTATCAATATTTTCTGAAATATGTCAAGCAATTGAGGGGTACTGGAACTTCATGCACACACTGTATAAAGCAACAATTCAAATTAATTTCACTACGTATTAAATTATTTTTTCTCTCCAGTGATGTAAATTATTAAAAATGTTTGTTACAGGATACATATTAGCAATAAGAAAACCTTTTGATTTTGAGCTGAGACTCTGAGAGGGCCGTTTCGTGTATGTTGAGTCCCTTCAGCCAGAGCTACTCAGTCAGTGAAGACTCAGAAGGCGAACGAGTGAAAGGAAAAGTTATTCATGATCGAAATAGTGACCCCTCAGCAACTAAAAAAAAATTCAAAATAAAAAAGAACAAAATGTGGCAATGGGAAGATAAATGGAATCTCCACAAATCTAAACGAAAAAGAATAATACACATTACAAATAAAAAGAAAGAAAATTCTTGTGCTGGTCTGTGCCAGATTCAATGAATTTCTAATGCGCATTTAAATGAATAAAAAGTGCCTAAAATGCACAAACACATTAAAACACAATTTTTTTCCTATTTTTAATGTGTATTATTGCTTTTAGTTTAGATTTGTGGAGGTTCTATTTGTCTTCCCATTGCCACATCCATTCACCTCAGTTTTATGAGACCGGCTTTGTTCATTCTGATTACTGTCAACTGATGATCGCCAAGTTAGCGTGAAACAGACTGTCTTGAGATGTCAGATTTGGACATTGGTCTCAAATTATAATAAGAAAAAAATGTGGAATACAAAACCTCGCGTGGCACTTTGGTTACCAAAAGAAAGGAAAAGAAATTACAAACCCTTTCAATGGTAGAAGGAAAACAATAAATACCTTCTGAGCTTCTTCTCAGAATTTTTCTCCTCACTGAATTAATAAAATTAGAATCAAGATAAAAATAAAGTTTATTAGAATCTAATAAAAAGTTTCACAAAAAAAAGTAAATCAAACAGAAACAGCGGAAACGATTCGTTTCCGTCTGCTTGAAGAAATTTCAGCCTCATTGATAGTTAGGATCCAATGCTTATAGATTTTTTTTTTGTTTGAAAAAAACTGAGTTTTTTTTTTGATCATATGAACTAAAAAATCCTTATCCTGTAGGATTTCCGAAGCTGCTTACATTTCAGTTCTGTTCAGATAGTATATTTGTTTTCATGCCAAAACTAATGTGGCCTTCAACATTTTTAATTCACAATAAAATAATTAACTTAAATTCTTAATCTAATTCGAGTGTTACTATATCACTTCAAATATTTATTGCCAATTATTCTTTAAAATTTCATAAGTTGTTAGCAATTTTTTGATCCAAAAAGCGTCATTTAATTGCAGTTTAAACCATTTTTCCTCCTAAAAGGTTTAACATTTTTCCTGTCCCATGTATGTATGGTTTGTCCAATAGAAGCTGTACGCAATCTGATTTGATGCCTTGGTGATATTCAAACACTGTTTTCTTCTATTATGAGTTTTTTAAATAATTTTTGGATCATATTGATATCATTTTTTAGCAACTGTACTTTAATTGATGGACTATATTAATTTCGTTTAATTGGGAGGTGTTGTCATTATTGGTTTGACACATTTGTTGTATGGTGTTTGTAGTATGAAAACTTACTTTCAATAATATTTTTAGCATTTTATTCCGATTTTTTTCAGGGATGTGTCCATAATACAGTAACATTACCTTTTTCCTTTGATTTTTGAGGTGTTGTTCTTCCCTTGCTAGAATCTAATTCCACTTTCACATTTTGCTATTTAAATTTCAATTCATTTTACAAAAATTTGTTATTAAAGTTTAACATCTAACCACATCGTAGGTGATAAATAACACGATATA
>JAFIDM010104637.1:0-10228 GCA_023159025.1 Thereuonema tuberculata | reverse complement strand
GCGAATCCTTTGCGTAAATTGTGCGTGTCAATTGTGTTCTTAGATAGACTTCATTAAATCTTTATTAATAATAATCTTTAACACCTATATAATTCCTTAAACTTTACTGACTGTAAATACTTGATAAATCTTTAATCTTTGACTTTAATTACTTGACTAATCTTTTATCAAACGTCTTTAGTTCTTGGATTAATCTTTATCTTCTTTATCATTTCGATTAATCGTTAACTCCATTAAATATTTTCACGACTAGACTTTTAGTTACTCGCAAAATATCGTTCCCTAGTATTAATTGGAAAATAAATACTTACATTATTTTCATCCTAGAAATTCTTCCGGGTATGGAACGTCCTTCGTTAAACCTAATCTACTTATGTGTCGCGTTACCTAGTGACGGTGAAAAACTGCTGAAAATATCGAAAAGTAGAATTAGTTCTTTTGGCCTTTGAAAAACTGAAAATCCTATTTCAGACTTTAATAAACTCATCGCAATTATTCGCTGTACAAATCCTTATTTCTTTATCGAATAAAATGCGGCATTTCAATCGTTGGTCTCTAAACATTTTAGAACTAGCGGCCTTCCAAACGTCTAATCGTGGCGAGATCGGAACATCTTCTCTGCAATGGCGGAGACCATACAATCACTCGACTCTCGCCTGTGCGTGATTCTTCCTTTGTTGCATTAACAATCGGTTCGGGATCAAGATGCTTTACCTTATGCTCTTGGTCTTCAATTGTTGTAAAAGCAGGATTCCTTTGATTAAGTATTCCTTTGTGATAATTGCTCCTTTTAAATCTTATTTACACAACAGTTAACTATTCTTTGGAAACCTCTAAACATTATAAAATTACTGAACGAGCAATAAAATAGTTTTGTACAGTCTTTAAAGGAAACCGAGATTTAGTTAACAAAATTACCGAAATGTATACACCCCTTGATTTAATAATCTTCTCTACAGATAAAAACGTTTTTTCTTATAAAATACAATTGTGAACACTTCGTTGTAAACGCCCATATTGTATAAAAATACCGAAGCAGCAGAAAAACAGGTTTAATTAGTCTTTAAAGAAAACGTATATTTATTGAACAAAAATTAACAAAAATTAGCGAAGTGTGTACAAATAATTATTCAAAGTAGTATTTGACTATGAAAAATGACATTAAAGTAAAACAAGAACATAATATATTTCAACAATCGCTCATTCGTTTGATTCATCAGCATATATATGTCCTTCTAGCGCTCTGTGATAGCATGAAGGACACATGAAAACAGCATGTGAGACGCAGGTAGCAGTATGGCAGTTTTTACATTCATATTGACTCAACCGTCTGCGACGAGTCTGTAAATGGCATGTTTCACATTTGCGTCGTTTTGGAGGTATCTGGGGCTGATCATCAGTTTGATTTGGTTGTTCATGGGGAGCGTATCTCTTCAATTTGTATTGGAGGTGTGCTGGCATCCCAATGGACTTCAGACTGCGTTGAGCAAGTTGACCAAGCACAAGTTCGTGAGAGAGTTGTTTTATGAACAGTCTTCTCAGATCTGCGTTCCCATTACCCACATACAGGGTGGGCAAAATAAAGCAACCAAAACAAAAATGTGTAGATATATAGTATTTCAAATATTGACAATAGAACTGACCGTTGTTAATGAACAGCATAGAAGATGCTGGAAATGGCCTGTTCATTAACAAGGGTCAGTCCTATTGTCAATATTTGAAACATATCTATATATTTTTTTTACCCGGACCGTTTTTATTTTGCCCACCCTGTATATGATCTGCGAATTGATTGCACCAATGTTTAACATTGTAAAAAAGATTACCATCGGCCACCGTTTTATATTCCGTGACACATTATATGCACCACTCATTTTATCTAGCATATCGACTCCTAACTTTGTTGAAATCTCGTGGCAGCTCTCTTCTATTTTTTCTTATCGTGCCAACATACGACAGTTTTTTTCGGTTTTAGTTAGTTGACAAGACTCACCTGTGTGAACCAGTTGTCGGCCGTGATGTTTCTTCCTGACCCAAACAACAGCTCCGCCAATCGTTTCACCACATCTGGTGCCTTGTTGCTTACAGAAAAGGGTCCGTTGTCTTGTTTTCCAGCATAAATTTCCATGTTATATGTTCAACAAAATGTTTTTGTTCCACGATCGGGCGCAATGTGCTTGCAAAGTTTAAACATACTGAAGTTTATAGATAACTACGAAATATTTTATAATATGACATTACTAATGAAACAATGTGATATAGTATTGAAAATAACTGGGAAAACTTATTTGTCAAACTGTAACGTAATCGGGCGCAATGAGCCTAAGAGATCATTTCGTCTGGCAACCGGAAATGAAAAATGAAAATCACTAACTGACCTTGCCATTGTTATTAGCACTGGAAAAGCGGAAGCTACTAGGATGGAGACCTCCGAAAAAATTTAGCGGGGGAGGGGCAAACAAAAGAGTTCGAGGTGTGCCTAGCAGATCGGTTGTTAAGATGTTATGTGCCCGACGGAATGTTAAGATACAAAAGAAATACCTCTGAAAAAAGTAGTTCAAGCAGGTGTAGAATCACCAAAATTCAATTGATCTTAATCTCTTCATACATGAAATGTGATGTAAATGAGTTGAATAATCTTTATTTTATAATTACTTAAATTTCTTCTATTTTATGCCATGCCTAAATGGAGACCTTAAGTTGAGTTTATAAATACCAAAATTTAATAATATTTGTTTATTATTTTAAATTAGATGAAATAATTTTAGCGTGTGCCTAAATAATAATCTATGATAAGGATTGATAAGGAAGCAGTTTAAAAGCTTTCCATTTTTTATATACTGTATGTTTTATATTTTCATATCTGAATTTTTATATTAATCAGTTTATGAGTTACTTGAGGGCAAAGTATTTTGGCACCCATCATAAATTGCCCTTGGAATTTATTCAGAAATTTCAAATTAGATGAAATAACCTTAACATGTGCCTAAATAATAATATATTATAATGAAGCTGCTGAGGAGTTCGAAAGCTTTCCATTTTTTTATATACTGTATGTTTTATATTTTCATATCTGAAACTTTATATAAATCTGTGTATGAGTTACTTGAGGGCAAAGTATTTTGGCTCCCATCGTAAATCTTCTGTAGGTATAACAATGAATGTTTCTTTGTTTGTCCTGTACAAACTCGTAGGCCCTTTGATCTATCTGTACCAAACTTTGCAGAATTACTCTCTAGGACCCTGCGCATAGGATGGGCTACCATAGAACCGAGACCCCTCCCCCCAAGGGTTGAAAAGGGGTAAAATCCGGAAAAAGCCAAATATGCACTTGGTGGTGACAATGAGAACTAAAGCCATTCATATATCCCGTAAGTGTTCCTATACCACTCAACAGATTTAGATGAAACTTTCTGGAGTTGTTGTGGACATGCCCGCAAAACTTTCTAAATTAGTCGAAAACCGGGCCCTTATATATAGGGCCCCGTCTCGGGCACCCCAAGTCTATCGCAAAAAGTGAAAAATTCGCTGTCCTGCGAGAGGCAGGGACACCACACTTGGGTGGGTGCAAGGTTACACGGCTACCTAAGTGTCTCACCCCCGACCGACATCGGACCCTTACATTTACGGCCCCTTTTCGGGCTCTCAAGTCTAATGAAAAAAGTGAAAAATTCGATCCCCTATGGGAGGTAGGGTCACCACATTTGCATGGGTGTAAGGCGAAACGGCTATCGAAGTGTCCCAAACCGGACCGACACAGGTCCCATATATTTAGGGCCATTTCTCGGGCACCGGTAATCAAATTTAACATCTTTGCTAGATAATGCAAAAATTGGAAAATCTGCTCCCCTATGGGGGGAGGGGCAGGGACACCATACTTGTGTGGGTGGAAGGCGACACAACCATCTAAGTATCCCATCCCCGAGCTAAGTATCTTTTCTTTCCTTGAGTGCGTTGCAACGTAAGCCGGATATAGCTATTTGCCTTACAAATTGACGCTAGAAGTTCTACTTCTACTTCTATGTTTACAGTTGATTAATAAATTATTCTTTGACTCATTTAGAGTACAACAGTTTTGGACCCAGTTCGGCACTAGGTTTTTGCTGGAAGTCCCAGATAGCAATTTTTAAACTTTACCAAAAGGTTCTTCACAACTCTTTGATATTCAATCTCATTTTTTGGTTTCTAAGCCGTAGTTGTTAGTAATGTTGATTTTACTCTCCATAAAGACTCTTGTGTAACCTTTTCTTTAACTTTTGCTATTTCTTTCTGGGATTCCACAGTACTTCACTGTACCAGAGCATCGCTTTCTTCTGACTATCGAATGCTTTCTCAAAGTCAATGAAAGTTGATATTAGCCACTGTTGGATAATAATTCGTAATAGTTATTAATGTGGTCTATCCGGGATTTGCTTATTGTAAATCTTGCTAAGACTATTCGTATGCAGCAATTGTGCCCTTTCAGTATCCCAGTATTATCCTAGCTGTAACATTACAGGCGTAAAGAGGAGAGCAATTATTCTCCAATTCTTACAATTTCTTGATTTTGTTTTTTTTAGTATCTTTGTTAATATGCCTAAAATCCAAACATTTGGTATTCTTCTGTCTCCCAGATTTTGTGAAACAGGGATTTTGTTCTCAGAACCGTTTAAGTAATCCGAACCAGCAGAATTCCATTGGAGATGCTTACTGTAATCATACTGTATTGCTCGTATTAGGGTTTCAGTCGCCATATTGGCCATATACAGCTGAGTTACCCTAGCTCTCTCGGTCTTGTCCTGATGATGTCTTGTCCTGATGATTCCACAGTTTCCTTTTGTCGCAGCCAATGCAGGATTATCGTCACGATAAGAAAGTTCCAGGATATGCTCTCCCTAAAAGTCACATTAATCTTGATCTTTGCAGGTACCTTCCTCAGCGGCAACTGTCCTCTAAAGCTGTAACCGACAACAATCATGAATCCTCTCGAAAATTTTTCTTTGCATTCGCGGTACCACTCGAATCGTCTTTTGGCATCAAAAGGGCGATAAAATATTGCCCTTGGCTTCTTGGTATCACTAAGGTAGATCCATACCTCGTCCAATGGAATGACGTACTTCCATTTCTCTCCCGATAAGTGGTGCTCGTAAGGCTTTGGGCTGTTCATCTTCCTTTCAACAACGTGTCGAAGAAGTAGGCGACGAACGCGAGCTTTATGATGCTTTTCTAATTGCAGATCATCTGCAATTATCCGTGCAAACATTGGCTAAGAAACTCCTACAGCCTGGGCAAACGCCCTTTGGGTGCTAGGATTCCCGCGGACAATCAAAGGCTTCATTTTTCTTAATAACGTTAAGAGTTGCTGCCGATCGTGGGTGTTGTTTTTGGGCCTGTGGCTTACCCCGATCTTGGATGATGGACTTTGTACGACTTTCTGCTATTACCCGGTTGACGGTGGACTTTCAAACATGAAAATTTCGGTGTTTGTACATGTCCATAATTTTTGAAGCATCATATTTAGCATTGGAAAGGGCAACTATGTACCCCTCACACCAATTTGGGATTGTTGATGGCTTATTTAGAATGCAGCACAATTCCAACTACTAGATAATCAACTACAGGCTTATGACCTCTTATTCGTAGGCCACAATGCTGCGTCATGTGCACGTGCGTGATTGCGCGCGCCCTTGAAATTTACCGAATAAACGTGAATCAACTTTCCGCACTGATATTTAACAGAGCTTTCAAAACCCAATCAAATATTTCGTTACATCTGTTTCTATTTAAACTCCTTAGAAATAACCAATCCTAATGTGGCTTTTATAACAGATCAGGAAGGGAATAATGATGTTGAATGTGTATTATCAACAATTCCGGTTTGCATTTCCTTTTTTTAATTGATTTTTTTCACAATTATTGTATTTCATTTTGATATTTTGTCACTTGGTTAAAATTTTAGGACGAGAAGATGCTTTACATAAGAACCACGTTTAAATGAATGAAGAAAGTTTTACGTAATTCAAAAAAAAAAACAAAAAAAACAAAAAAAAAAACAAAACAAAAGAATTACTTCAACTAAAAAATCGTCTATTTGAATTCGACATATTTTATTTCAATACAAAAAATCTTTGTTTTTATGTTTTGGTCTCAAATTCGGTTAATGCTAAATGCCAAAGAGATGAGGTTTTTCAAAATCACTTTCCTAAGATAGTGGTAATAAAATACAGTATCAAATATAGTTGATGCATGATAACAAGCAAATTTCAACTTGATGAAAATGAGTATTTCTAAGGTCAGTCATTATTTTGGATTTGTACTTAGCACGGAACATCTCACGTGCATCGGCAGTGAAAGAGTTACACAGGTTTTGAAGAAAAATGTGGAAAAAGTAATAATGTAATATTGTATTCCAAAAGACAAGATGAAGAAAAAAAGCAGAGACTGTTGGACCGTGCGCTTTTAAGTAATGAATAAAAAGGCCTGGTTCGACTTTGATCCTATTTCAGAAATCATTATAATCCGCTCCTTATCAAAAGCAGGATATTTTATTTAATTTTATGTTCCCGGTGATAACAGATGAAGAAAATAAAAATATCTTCCTCAAAAGATATCTGAAACTCTGAGAAAAACCAAAAAAGCAAGATACAGTGAAAACTCGATTAACCGTCGCTCTGTGTTATCCGTCATCGTTCGCAAAATCTACTTCTCCATAAAATACTGGATATGACCGCGAAAAAAGCTAGAGCCTCGAAGAAACAGAAGAAGATGACTGATTACATCTTTAACATATAACGATGGTACCTTATTATCTAGTACTGTTTTATGCTTCTATTATTATTATTATTATTATTATTATTATTACGGTATTATGTTTGTATGTTTCAAACCTTGGATTTCCCCAGCAAAAACAATATGGTTGGTCAAGGACTATTATTACTAGTAGTAGTAATATTTGTTTGGTGTTTGACGATATCTATTCGTTACTGATAGATTTTTCTTTGTATTAATTTATTGTTTGCCTTTTGTCCCAATGTCTATCAGACAACAGCCTTTGTAAGCCTCATTTTATGCCATCTATATTCACAGCTGAAGGGAGCCGCCACTCCCCCCCCCCATTCCATCCACAGAATATCCAGGGGAATATTCCTGTTCTAACTGAGCTACGAAACTGTAGCATGAAGATCTCTCGCTCACGCGGATCAGGAGGCAGCAGTTGTTGAACTGCAGAAATTTTGTAAGGATAGAAGCGCCTAATCTTACGAACAATTTTGTGGACTGTTGAAACAGATTGGCCAGACGGCTGTGCAATGTGTCGAACACTGACGCTGGCTCTGACATTTGACATGGCCGCTACATCGTCAACCAACTGCGCGACAACAGGCTTTCGTCCTCTTCCGGCTTTCACATTGAACGGTCCTGTTTCTTTAAATTTGAGGATCATTTTTCATAACCCATATGTAGTCATTGTAGCGCATCGAAGATCTTTCAACGACCTAAACCTCTGGAAAGCTTCTGGTGCAGAATTCCTGTTTTGGTAAAACAATTTCACAAGTACGCACGTTCTTGTAAACTTAACGTCATTTTGAGTTGAATACAAAATGCGAATGAAACCGCATGTGAGGCAGTTGCTTAAATAGTGATATGAGGGATGATGTGCTAATGGAAATTTGGATTTCTGATACCATACACGCCTGCAAACTCCCCTTGGTGATGATCTTAGAAACTATTTTTTTTTTCAATAAATGTGCTTCCCAAATTTGGTGCCATTCCGATAAATAGTTTTTGATGTAGAGTGCGTGGAATAGGTGAAGTTTAATTATGGACATCCTATATGTTAGTATAACCTATAAATAAGTTATTTAGAATAATTCTTAATTATTATATATTTTTTTCTTTTTTAATAGAGTAACTTCACAGGCAAATATAAAAATGAATTCAAGCGATTACACAAAAAAAGAAATTAGAGTGAATAATTCAGTGAAAGTAAAAATTACATGACCTTCCGGGAACGAGTTCCTTTTTCAAATATCTCCAACCGAATTTTCATGTAATTTTATTTTTTGCTTTAATTTGAATAGTTACTCTATCTAAATTTATTTAAAGGAATGTGTTTTGAATATATATGATTAAAATAAAGAAAAAAAGAAAATTCCATTAATGTTGCGTTTTAGTATCGAAATATCGAAATTAATAAAACTAACACTAGGTAGCGCTGGTGAAGTAAGGATAAATCGGCATTATGCTTGCACAAACAGTTCCACAAATTTCAAATTTCTGCCCTGCAATATATAATATTTTAATATTAACCTTCTTTTAAATAAAGAGCACTGGAACTATTACAAGGCTTTCTCCGTATTAAAAAAATATAAACAGAAAAATAAAATGTTTTTATTTTACCAGAAAATAAAATGTTTCATTAAGTCGAAAAGTTTTGGCCCTGATCAAAGTAGCTCTCATTAAGTAACAATAAACCAAATCTAAAATTAACTTTCACATTCTGAAAACATTCACTGTAAAAATGTAATTAATATGACAGCATTAATCTTTAAGCTACAAAAGAGCATACCTCTGGGAAAAGTAGTTTAAGCAGGTATAGAATCACCAAAATTCAATTGAGATTAAACTCTTTATATATGAAATGTGATGTAAATGAGTGCATTAGTCTTTATTTTACAAATATTTAAATTTCTTCTATTTTGGACCATACCTTTGGGGCCCTTAAGTTGCGTTTATAAATTCCAAAATTTAATAAAATTTATTCAGCAATTTTAAATTCGATGAAATAATTTTAACGTGTGCCTAAATAATAATACTGTGTATTACAATGAAGCTGCTGAGGAGTTCGAAAGCTTTTCCATTTTTTATGTACAATATTTTTAAATTTACATATCGGAATTTTTTTGTAAATCAATGTATGAGGTACTTAAGGACAAAGTATTTTGGCTCCCATCGTAAATTGACTTATAAAATGACGCTAGAAGTTGTACTTCTAATCAGAACTGAGCGATAACATTAAATCTTCAAAAATATGTTTACAATTTATTAATAAATTATTCTTCTACTCATTTAGAGTACAATAGTTTTGGAATTCTGCAACTAGGTTTTTGCTGGAAGTCCCAGATAGCTATTTTCAAACTTTACCAAAAGTTTCTTCACAATTCTTTGATATTCAATCTCATTTCTTTGGTTTTTAGGTCAAAGTTTTTGGCAATGTTCGTTTTCCTCTCCATAAAGGCTCTAATGTCCGCGCTGGGCAGGTTTTCTCGTGGTTCTCCCGTTTTCCCTGCACTTCTCCCACCATACTTTCTCAGTCTTTCTCTCCATCTGTCATTCTTTCCGTTGGATAGTGCAATAGGCCTTCGGTCGCAGTGGTTGGCTTCTCTGCCATCCACATTCACTATACAGGGTGTTCATTTTATCTGAAGAAATTGAAATATCCCGAAAACTACAAATCGGATCAAAAAACTTTATGATTAAAATTTGTTCGTCTCGGAGGGGGACATCCAATGATTCCAAACTCGACCCCCCACCCCCTACCCCTATGAGGTGAGGGGTTGGGAAGAAAAACGTGAATAGGATCCCCCATTTTTTATTGCAAATTCGGATTCTCCAGAAAATTTCACATTGATTTGATGTGCTGTACGTCGGGGTTGCTCTCAGATGGCGCTGTAATCGACAAAAATCAAAATGGGTAAAACATTGTTGAAAATTGGGGATATCTCAAGAAATAAAAAATCATATGAAATCAGAGAAATAAAAATGTAGACGTATGTGATATTTATCAAAATTCTATCCAATGACACGTAAATTAATCCCCCATCCCCACGCTGCGAGTGTGGGAGAGGCAATAATTTCATAATTTATAATGAGAAATCCCATTCTCAACGTTGTATTCCTCCGACAAAACGAAAAGAGGACTGCTCTATCATAAAAGGCAGTGCAGTGCGATCAGGGCTCACTTATCTTTTAGAATTAGAACTGAAGGCATCTCTAAAACGTTCATTGTATGTGAGTAGGCTTTATTGCCTGCACATCCACCCTTCATTTCTACAGTAGAACAGAATTGCAAGTGGGCAATGAATCGTGCAACCGTAGAAGAAAAAATGGAAATGATTGTGATTTATGGTGAATGTAGGAGAAATGTTGACGATGCTGTTGCCTTGTATACTGAGCGGTTTCCAGATAATGTTCGCTCTCGTTCTTTTTTTTTACAAAATTGTGAATGCCTTTATCTCTGATGGCAGCGTAC